>JAHBCN010001709.1:0-109090 GCA_019359885.1 Listronotus oregonensis | reverse complement strand
AACTAAACTGGCCCGTGCGGATTTTCCTCGCGCTTTTTATAGTGAAGTGGAAAAGAATGGAAAAGTCCGGAAAAGTCTAGAATTAGCTGCAAGGATTCTTTTACTACAGGATGTAAGAAAAGTGTAAAAAGGATGTCTCCAGCGCCCTCAGGATAATCCGCAATGACCGTCGAAGAAGGGAAAAACTAAGGTAACCTATTTTAAATAAATTATTAACCTAAATAAAATAATTCTAACCTTTTATATTTCTAATAACTAAACACTAACTAAAGTCTGTAACAATATTTATTTATTTATTTATTTATTTACTTTTTTGTATTTTCTTGGGTATAGGTTAAAATAAGTTACTTTATTCTGCAACGTTTCGCACAATATGCTGTGCTTTATCAAGCATTTATTAGCCTAAAATAAAATACAATTTTGAAGACAATAATTCAAACACTCTAAAATATTTAAGTTTTCACTTATAAAATACGTTGTAACACAATTAAAATCGATATCAAATTAGAAAACACACACACACACACACAATTATTACATTAATATAACTAGATAATATTTTAAGATGCGTACCTTAGAGCTGCGGGTGGAAAAATCGCTGCTGGCCATATCCCCTACATACCTTCTCTTTCTGTAAGAAGAATGAGATACATTATTTTTAAATGTTTTTTTTTCTAAAATAAATTTTAAGTATTTGCTTAAAATTTACTAAAACTAAACTAACTAAAATACCTTTTTTAAAGCACGGTTTTTTCGGATGTGATTTTAAATTTAACTGAGGGCAACCGTGTTTCTCCTTCTACTGATCTCCTTTCTTCTTCACCTTCTGAAGCAGTCACAGTTATCGAAGACGAAGAATGAATTCTACAAAAAAAAATTACATGGTTTATAAAAAAATTTGAAAAAACAGTTTTAAATAGTGTCTCTAATATTTGATTTATTTTATTATACCTATATAATAGGTAACATAACATAAATATAAATATAAACACTTACAATTGTAGTCCTGAAGGACCAGCAACTGGAGGGGACTGTTCTAAAGAAGAAGACACTGTCAAAGTTTTATTTATTTCATCACGGGGTGAAAGTTTCTCGAGAGAGACCCAATTATCCATCCTATAACGGGTTGCCAATGGTTTCAAGTAAGTTTATTTTCTATTTTTATATAATTTCATAAAAATAATTATTTTATTATAGTATTTAAAAACAAATCAATTTTATAAAGAATTAAATATTTTTATGTCTTTTCATGTTTTTTTGTTACTATTATTGCGAGAGCAGACTAGCTCTCCATAATAATCTAAAAAAAAGTTTTTTTTTTCTTAAATAATATATATGTATAAATATCTTTATTCTGGAAAAAAGCCAAATAATTTTTCTTTTAATTTGATATTCCCAGAAATTTAAATAAACTATAAAAATCGATCTATATGGCTAAAAGTTTTATTTACTATTTTATATGTTCTTAATTATTAAAGGTACCTAGACGTGTACCTTCATCAGTAACGTTTTTTTAAAAAGGTCATGTCAGAAGTCAATGTCAGTTAGTTAAACCCCATTTTTTTTTAGTTTCTTATGTTTTTTGAGTAATATAATAAAATAATTTATGTACTACACTCGTCCGATGATAACCAATAAGTTTGAAATAACATATATATCTTATAACGGATTGCCAATGGTTTTAAGTAAGTTTATTTTCTATTTTTATATAATTTCATAAAAATAATTATTTTATTATAGTACTTTAAAAAAATCAATTTTATGAAGAATTAAATATTTTTATGTCTTTTCATGTTTTTTTGTTACTATTATTGCGAGAGCAGGCTAGTCTCCAAAATAATCTATAAAAAGTTTTTTTTATATATATATATATATATATATATATATATATATATATATATATATATATATATATATATATATATATATATATATATATATATATATATATATATATATATATATATATATATATATATATATATATATATATATATATATATATATATATATATATATATATATATATATATATATATATATATATACAGGGTAGTCTATGAAGTGGGACCCCGTTATTGCTTTAAATATTGAAATTGGGAAAATGTTTTATACAAAAATATTTTGGTTTTTGCTGCTCTATATTTTGCAAACAACGTTATGTATACAGGGTGTATCAAAAGTCGTACAAGAACAAAGTTCATTTTTTTAAATGACTCATATTTTTTGTTACATTTTTGTTTTCTGCATAAAATTCTAGATATTTTTTATTCAGCATATCATATCCGTATGTTCAACTGTTTACGAGATATTCGCATTTAAATACAAATTTCGAAGGGAAAAATCCGCTCATTTTTTAATGTTGTTTAACGTTTCTATGGTTTCAGCGGTTTTTTGAGAGTTGCATAGTAACCATATATGCTATAGAGATTATTAAAAATGTCATATTGACAGTTTTATTAATCTGAAAAAAATTGTTTTAATCGTTTTTTTCTTGTTTAAGGTTTTACCTTTTTTTCTACTCATCATGTGATATCTAATTACCTATTAATTATTACTATGGGTGTTTTGTCACTCTACTAAAACCATAGAAACGTAAAACAACATTGAGAGATGAGCGGATTTTTTCATTCTAAATTCGTATTTAAATGAGAATATCTCGTAAACAATTGAATATAGGGATATGATATGTTAGATAAAAAATATATAGAATTTTATGTAGATATCGAAAATGTAACAAAAATATAGGAGTCATTTAAAAAATTAACTTTGTCCTTGTACGGTCTTTATGATACACCCTGTATACATAACGTTGTTCGCAAAATATAGGGCAGCAAAAACCATATTATTTTTGTATTAAACATTTTTTCCAATTTGAATATTTAAAGCAATAAATGGGGGTCCCATTCACAGACTTACCCTTATATATATATATATATATATATATATATATATATATATATATATATATATATATATATATATATATATATATATATATATATATATATATATATATATATATATATATATATATATATATATATATATATATATATATATATATATATATATATATATATATATATATATAATCTATATAAATATCTTTATATTCTGGAGAAAAGCCAAATAATTCTTCTTTTAATTTTAGTGTAGTTAATGTTACTTTGCTTTAATTTTTATATAGGATGTAAGTTTTATTTCTGTGGTTGTGATTGCAAATATACATTAACTTTCTTGTAACACCATTAAAAATGCACCCGCTTAACAATTTGTAAACACATAGGTACGGTACTTTTTAATTTATACTGTTTTGTCCTCTAGTTAAATGTTAATTATGTTACATTATTCTTTTTAAATATACGTTTTTATAATAATTTGATTTTTATTTTAAATATCAGATTTATTTATAAGTGGTGGCAAATGGCCTTCTTGTCCGGGGCAGCGTAAACGCTGGAGCGGGCCCTGATGGAACATAAAGTATAGGAATTTACTCTGTATATACTATATAAATATACTAATTTATTCTTTTTACTTAATTGTTAAAAGTAGGTTTAATCCAGTTAGGTACGCAATTTGAATTACTCTATGCCATAGTGCCACGTAGGTGCAATCTTATTAATTTGCTTTACAACCATTTCCGAAACCCAAGACCGTAGCCAGTGATGGGGGTCAGGGGGTCAGAATCCCCCTCCCCCCGAAATATTTACAAAAGAAAAAAACTATAAATACAAAGAACTACTACTATAGGAAATAATTTTGGTAATGCTAGGTCTTGAGGGAGAAAACAAAACATCGAGTAAACTATCTCACAGATTTAGTTTTAAGTGTCTGTACCCATTCAGTAAAAACGCGTGCGGGCAGCGATGTTCAGTTTTAGTTCGAGAGTAAGGATCGGATGTAGTACCCCCAGGGCCATACTAACCCTATGGGCTTTTTGGGCTATAGCCCGGGGCGCCGCCGGAACCAGAATGACTCTTTAAGAGCGGATAAAACCCTCGAAACTAGAAATCATTTAACCTTGTGGGCGATACTTTCAAAAATAAGCTTAATTGGCATAGATACATTATAGCCATAGCCGAAGCAGCTTCAAAAAAGCATAGATTTCTCTTAAGCCAGAAAGTATTTCCCTTTTAAATTTATTTATCTTGTATGTGTCCTAAATCAGACATTTTCTAGAATATTTTCCCAATGTCTAGGGAATGGCGTCTCCCACAATCTTAGCATTGTTGATTACATCCGAAGAAAAGTCGTTCGTTTCATTAATAAGCCCACTTTTACAGAAAAGCTTCTATTCCTTGTCCAGCGACCATCTGCAGGGGATTTGTCCCTCTCTTATATGTATTTCCACGTCTTCTGCTTCAAGGGATTATTCAATATAATTTTTCCTCTATCAGCTTCTAATGCAACAAATGATCCCCCTCGTGTGCACCCCTTTACAGTCCTTGTGGAGATGCCCAGAACTTCCCACTTTGTTTATTTCTTTATCCCATAGTGTTTAGACTGTGGAACTTGCTTCCTGCTGACTGAAGAAGTATTCCTCGTATCAAACTACTTCTTACTGATACTAATATACCGTAAGACATCATGGGCCGATCGAAGATAAAAAACAACAAATTCTAGGCTAATATTACTTTATTTTCTTGCAGGTTCTAAATACACTTACAAAAAATATAAAATTTAAATATTTTTGCATGGGGTACTAAACATCTTACTATGAAAAATTAAATATAATAATCTTAAATAATGCTAAAACTATATCACATAATTTAATATTTATTAAATAAAATTTATGTTACTACTATGGATGGTAGAGGGAAGGAGAAATAACGTATGGGAGACGAATTGCAAAAGTGTCCGGCTGTAAGCTGTAAATAAGTGGTGCTAGCATAGGCAAAGGATATAGTATAAAATTAGCAGTTGTTGACAAATTGAAGTTGGCCAAGTTAGGAAATTAAGTAAATATAACCAAAAATGAATGACTGCTGTCAAAAAAACGTGGTGAAAACAGTGTTTACTTAAAAAATACTTTTTAAACAACCATGGGCAAAGTTTGTGTCATAAAAAGTTGTTCTAGTGGACGTAAATTAAAGGTGAAAAATGATTTTTTATAATGAAATTAAATAATTATTTTTATTTTTTAAATAAAATGAAAGTTCTCCCGTCCTTGTTCCTTTCTCTATCATATTTTAATTACTTTTGGCGCTCTTTTTAAAATTTACCCTGTTGCTACTCCAGCGCCACCCTTATTTAACACATTTTAGTGGACAATTCTTCATCTTAAAGATAGTTCTCTTTCTCTCCTCCATAGTTACTAAATAGCACGGGGACTTTGTAGATGACATTAGCAAATAGGTGCCATAGAATAAAAAATACATAAATTTTATTCCAAATAAAAAGAATGATCGACGAAACAACTTACACCATTTAGTAGAGTAGCCTTCCAGTGAAGCATATAGAGCGCTTCCGAGTAGCTCAGAAGCGTTTTGTGGTACTTTATGGCGTTCCAGTGACCAAAAGTGTCACGCACTTTAACTACTTCCTTTCTCTTTTTCCTTGCCCTTCATGCACCGGCCATTTTATTGACGTGTTGTACTCCAAACGTCAAAGGTTTGTTTTTTAAGGTTCAGATTTTTTTTTTTTTTGGTGTTAGACGAAATGGAATTGGAAATTAGATATCCCACGATTGGAGACGTATGTACTGTCGTTTGAAATAAATCAGATTATTATAATGCGAAAATTTCTTGTTCTGGCAAAAAAACGAAATTTTAAAATCACTTAAAGTAAGGATAAGATCTTTTACCAGCAGGAAGCATTTTTTCGTCAGGGACGTGACGCACAAAAGTTTCGCCACTGGAAGGCTACCCAGAGTGGGTCATTTTGGTGATACATGTATTGGAATTTCAAAAACTATAAAACATAAAAAAGTAATTAAATGAGTAAAGTTTTTCTCTTTACCTTTTTCTTAACGATTTTGTGTGTACAAGTCTGAGTATGGAACAATACTTAGAAGCATTTTAACGAAAACAAAATCCAAATCATTTAAACAGGAGGAAATGTGCATCTACTAGGGTGACATGTGAATATGGGGAATCGTACATTAATACATATATAGAGGAACGAAACATCAAAATGAAGGATTGCTAACCATGTTTGGTTGAAACAACACATCATCAAGTAGTTAGAATCATAATTTCTCCACAAGTAACCTCACCAGAAAAAGGTTAAGTTTAAGGAAGCTGTCTTCATTGAAAACAATAATAATATTCTCAGCCATCCAAGTGTGGCAATGCCCACTATTTGGAAACCACCCTTAAAGTCCTGGGTGAATAACCTTACGTTTGACCGCATCCAGCCCCGTTACGTATGTATATATGCTCTACCACAGTAATAAACCCATAGAAAATAGATGGGGTTAAACTTAAGAGTGGACAGAGATAGAACTGCCCGAAACATTTTGTAAATAATTAAAAGAAAGACAATGGATGTTAAAAATTATTTTAGTCTTACTATCGGACCATTGTCTACCACGTTCAAACAGAAATTTTATTTTTGCTCATACTAATCTAGGTGTATTAATAATACCATATTCTATCCGGGCTAAAAACCATCGTTTTACTAAAATAAAAGAATCATATTTAAACTTACTATTCTTCTTATCCTGTACTTTACCGTTCAGAGACTTTAGAAAAAGTTGTTAGCTTATTTAGAGATATTACATATAACTTTCATTGAGGCATTTATTTAATTTTAAGTGTAAACACTTTATAGCGCTTATTAATTTTCAGTTATATCCTGGTTGCATGTATCTGGCCTTAACGTAACTGTTTATAGAGTAACCTAAAAATATTGTACTTAATAGTAAGAACACAATAATAAGCAAAAGGCGCATTAAGTATAAGTTTATTTTTTATTTTATAAATTAAAAAAAATATACAGTAATAGCATCGTCAACTAGTCCAATTTTGGGAAACGTTTAAATATACCGATTTAGGACTTGGTTTACTTTTATAGTTTATTGAACGACTACCAGGTTATATCTTACCAAAGCGAAGTTCGGCGATGTCGTCATACGTCTCCGATGTCTCACTCTGCGTTTGTTTATTACATCGGAGACATCGGACGTCAAAATTACCTGGTCGTTTTAAGCTGCTTGGAGCAATCAGATGATCTTCGAACTTCTTGCAGTATTTTGGTTGAGGAATCGGATGTTTTCAAGATTTGTTAACAAGTGGGAAAAATAATATGGAGTTTGTCTATGTTTAAAGAGTTGGTGACGTTGGTGTTTGTTATTATTTTACAAAAACTTTATAAATCACAAATCAGAGAGAAAAAAGCAAGCAAGAACCAAGAATGAAAACGTGACAAATATTTTTGTAGGTTATAAAGCAACAAAAAATATTTTTACGCGTTTGCCAACAAAAATGCATCGGACGGATCTTCTGATGGCGTCATTCTCATCTGAAACCTCGGACCTATCCTCTGCGAGGACATTGCCAAACTCGGCCCAAATATTACTATGTAATTAGTTACCACGGACGTATATAAGGGGGGGGTTTTGGGGGTCCGGACCCCCCCCATTCATATCCATCTTACTTGTTCAACAGAAAAAAATTACATGCACCGCGCCGGTTGTAGAAAACGATAGCGGGGAGCGGAGGAATGGCAATGCCCCCGCCGCCGCCGCCCGCGCTTTGGCGGCGCGCACCAAACCAAGCTAGTCTAGTCTATTTTGTCTCTTCGCGTTGCGCAATTGTTATAATTCAGAAAGAAGTGTCGCTTTAAAAAAGTATGAAACGAACAAATCAGGTATCTCTTGTGAGTTTATTTTTCTAAGAAAGAGAGACCAAATCCCAATGAACTTTTGTCAAAAGACAATGTGGACCTTTGTAACTTTTATAGCCTTTGGTCGTCTTGATTTGTAGTGGTCCAGCGTAGTCAACTCCAGAGTGGGAAAATGGTTGTGATGGTGTAACTCGTGTTGTCGGAAGTTATCCCATTAATTGCTCGGCTATCTGGGCCCTGGTAGAGCATCAATTTCCTCTTTGGGGACCCCCTCCTTGTCAAAGCCATAGCTACGTCCATGTTAGTCACTACAAATGTCATTATATAGTAGAATATGTACGAGTGCATTTAAAACACTAAGTTTGGAGGAACTTTTAGTTAATTGGAAATAACATTAAATTACACTTAATTACATAACAGTATTTCGTAACGTTTCACAACCAAAAAATGCAATCAAATTGTGCAGAGTTTCTAATTACATTAGTAATTTTCCTGATAGTGTTATTCCTAATGCGTTTATAAAAGTAACCTACTAAAACTTGCGATTTTAGATATTTCCTTTAGACTTCAGGAAACACAATGTATATCTGAAGTTTTTACGGACAATTTATAAAATTAAAAGACCATATTCATCTAGTTATTAACGAAATTAAGTGAGAATTGTGCCAGAATGTTCTATTACCTTTTAAACTAAATTATCATCTGTAGAAATAACTGAGTGGTGTATTTATTAAAGGCTTCGGTGAACTTTAGCTCCATTTTTAAACAGCAATATTTTTATATAATTTTTTTGTCACTTATTTGTTACACTATAATAAAACACATGGGGTCTAAAAAAATTAATTTTTCACTCCCATTAACACAAAATAAAATAATTTCTTTATTTCCCATATAAAATATACTAGGTAATATGGCCGAATAACATGAAAAAAGTGAGAAAGAATACCTACAAAAAAATATAATACGATATCGTTTTGTTTAGGAATTTCTCCTTTAAAAAGCAATGTTGCCAGATGTTTTTTAATAATTTGTTACTATTGAAGGTTGTTTTTTTTCCATTTACCAGAAATAAAGTTTTTTTATAGAAAAAACTAACCAGAACTAACAAACAACAAGTTCCAAACTATTACCTAGTTCTGGTTAGTTTTTGATTAGTTGTCGTTAGGTTTTCCTAATTAAATTGTAAAATTTCTTGATCATAGATGCGCCGTCAAACAATTTTTTTTTGATCCGACAACGTCGCAAATTCTGGCCTTTTACTTAACCTAAAAACATGATGTTTTCGACTTTTAATTTCATTTTTCTCTGCAAAAATGCCTTTTTTTCGGATTTTTTCTTTTTGTAATCTACTAAGCAAAATGTGTTCTTTTTATCTGTAATATTTATTTTTTTCAAATCGAATGGAGCTAAACGACACCGGACCCTAGCAGAACTTCTGTATTTTTAGTTTATATTAGTGTCCGCCGAAGATCAATTTTTGACCGAAACCGAAGCCGCAACCATCATCGGTCAATGCCGAAGATTTTAGGGTTATTAGTTAAGAACTGACTTTCAGTATACAATTTTAAAATTATCGCAGCAAATAATTTTTAACTTCGTTTTATATGTTAAAGTGTGTTGACGATTATTGTAAATAGATTATTAATTTAAATAATTTTGACAATTTAATGAATGATGGCTTATGTATATCATTATAATGAGAATGTGTAAGTTTTTAATTTTGAAAAATAAAAAATTAATTGTGTTCAGTAAGTTCTTTGTTTTATTAAAAATCATTTTTATTATATCGTTGTTAAATGTAATTTCAGTATTTATTTTCAGCGTTTGGATACAAATTTCGGCTTCGGCCAAATCTGGCTTTTTTCGTCGAAGCCGAATTTTGGCCAAACATGGCCAAAGTCGAACCTGCGGGCGGACCTAACTAGTTTATACAGGGTGTAAAAAGTATGATGCTCACGATTTCAATGGGCGATAGTGGAGCTTAAAACAAGCCAACAAAGTCAAAAACACACGGGTCTAAAGTTAATTCTTTTCGCAATATGGCCATTCAAAGTTTAAAAAATTTGGCAACAACTTTATCACTCATCGAGTCGAACATTGAACGTTTTTTTCGAGATTTTACATATTTACACTTTTTTTTGTACTTACCACACACAAAATTAGGCTTAATATCTATTTTAAGAACACAAATTATTATGTTTTTAAACAGCACATTTTTATTTTACTTGAGTGGCCAATACACCAGTTTGTAAGGCCATCATACCAAAAAAAAATGATTTTCCCTTGTTCCACAGTTACATATGTACCTCCATCCTCCGGATTTCTCGGTTGCATACAGGGTGGGCAGATAAGCGAGGTAAGCGGCTGTATCTCAGGACCTGTACATCTGACAACTATGGAATTTTTTAATTATTATAAAAGTGGCCATGAGAAAATCCTGGAAATTATTTTTAAGTTCCGTATTTCACCGCTGGAGGGCGTAACTAAAAATTAAATAAGAAAAACGTATTTTTGTCCGAAAACCCATATATTAGCCTATATTTTTGATAACACTGTTAGAAAGCCTAAAAAATTCTCTATTATTTTGGATAAAGGCTCATTGGCGTACGACCGATAGTAGGGGTGGGGAAGCGCTTGAAAGTGTAATCATTAAAATCGGTATAAATTTTAAACCACTTATTCCATTTCAGCAAATTAAAATTTGTTTGCAAGATAAATAAGGCTGTTTTAAATATCCGTTCTTCTTATCGCTCTACAGTTCCCAATAAAAGAGCTAGAGGGCGTAATTCGGAATAATTACAGTTTTTTTCATTTTACTGCAAAAATTTGAATCGAACGGTATATTTTTGACATCATATTTAAAAAATAGATAAAATTTCCAAAAATATTGTTAAAAATTGAAACTTTATTTTTTAAACGAGGTCCTGGATTTTTTATTACGTATTTTAGGAGCTTTTAAGGTCCCAAATCCAAGGATGTTTCGCACTTATTCAAAAAAATCAGTTTAATGTTTTCCTAAGATCCTGCCAAAAATATATTGTCTGACTCTCTCTAACATATGGTTTAATATGAAAATTGCCATTAATATTAATTTTTCGAATAAGTGCAATACATTATTGGTTTTGGGAACTTTATAGCTCCTAAAATACATAAGAAAAAAATCCAGGTCCGTATAAAAAAAAAAGTTGATGATAGCAGCTCAAAGACGAAACGTCGGTGTATAAATCTAATAACACTATCTTGTAGAACAGAAAAAGTAGCAATGGAAATGTAAAAGTTATTTTGTTACATCCATTCAAATAAAGTTATAAAAAAATAAAAACGAAATCGCGAATAATCGTTTTTTTCCAAAAGTAAGTATTCGAAAAGTTCTAAGGTGGCATTTTGATTAGCATCATATTGCGCAACTTTGCCTTCATTTAACCGACCTCGTATCTCTTCAAGTTTCCCAGATCCTAACGATAAGACTCGAATTTGGTACACCCTGTACAGATTTACCTAAATACAATGGCTAATTTTTTCTTTGGGGTTATTGAATATTCAACTCTGTTGTCTGGCTCGGACTTTATATCGTCTTTTATTAAGTCAAGAATAAAAGCAAACTCTGCTTTATTTAGTCTAAAATATTTTCTAAATTTTACTTCATCCTGTTGCAGATGTCGATTTATTAATGTAGTATAACAACCCTCATCGCGTCTTTGCTGAAATATTGGATTTATAGGGGCATTGCTATGTTTCAGGTTGGCTAATTGTAATAGTATTTCGTCATCCTCTTTTTCTTCTAATAATAAATATATTGCTAGATCATCCATCACGACTCTTACCAAAGATTATTCCCTGTACACTAATAATTTTGCTATCGCGAGTTTGAGCCGCGGTCCTAAGAAACCACCTGATTAAACGGCGGCCGCATGCGTTAGTCGCATTGCGTTGGTCGCATGCGACGGCCGCGTGGAAGGAACCACACCTTAAAGTTTTTTTTACGCGCAGAGTCAAAATTTATGTACCGCCATCTAGCGTTCGGCCCTAGAATGTCTTATTAACATTATTATAGTTGATTTCTCAAGCTGTTAATAAGATACATCCTGTTGTCATCTATATATATAATTTGCTAATGTGGATATTTTTATATGTAGGTAGGTATATATATTTATTTGTCTGTCCACGTGATTCTGAAGTTATGGCTTGAGCTAAAATCATGAAATTTGGCACAGTGGTAGTCTTTTTTGAATTTCGCCCCCGGGACAAAAATAGGAGCAAAAAAGTGTTTTTTGTACGTAAGGCGTCTTACGGAGACAGAGGCTACTTAATATTATCTCTCGCCTGGCGGAGACAGGCTTTTCATCTAGTAATTAATAAATTAATACTTAAACTAATAGATCACAGCATCAAAGGATGATTATGTGATTTTCTTAGGATAATTATTTATTAACGAATTTCTCTTTATATTTAAATGATGGTCCTGAAAAGGACCGATTTTAAACCCAAACATATTAGATTCCTAATGCCTCGATAAATGTTTAAACTGCTTTCCATCACATTCCAAACAAGTTTCCAATCTTCTTTGGGTGGATAAAACGATTATAGCAGCTGATAATTAATTAATGGCATTACGGATTCTGTTTTCCATATCATGTCTAGTTGTGGGTGGAGTTTGATACACAATATCTTTTAAACGACCCCATAAGTAAAAGTCGAGGCATGTTAAATCGGGTGACCTAGCCGGCCAAGAAAATAGAATTCTCCTTCCGATCCAGCGCCCTTGAAAATAATTATTAATATGATCCCGCACGAAACGGGAAAAATGTGCTGGACAACCGTCCAATTGAAAATACATGGTCCGTCTCACTTCCAATGTCAAATCTTCCATTAAAATGGGCAAAGCATTTATTAAAAAATTAATGTGTCATCTAAAAAAAGGACCGATAATTTTCGTTCCGATAATGCCACACCACACGTTTACACTCCAGCGGCCTTGGTGCTGGACTTCTCGCATCCAGTGGGGATTTTCAGCCGACCAATAATGCATATTATACCTGTTAACTCTACCATCGCTACTAAAAGTAGCTTCATCGGTCCACAGAATCTGTGACAAAAAATGCCTGTTTTCGCGAATCATTGCTAGCATCCATTGACAAAAATCAATTCTGCGCTTAAAATCATGTTCGTTTAAGGCTGGGTGTAGGATTATATGGTAGGGGTGTAGCCTTAAAATAAAAAGAAATGCCTATTATATTCAATGAGTAAATTATATTAAAAATGTGTATTAAAAAGGTGCGCTAATGCAATTACTTACTTGTGGTCTTTTAGTATATTTCGAACAGTAGTTCGAGTTATTCCCAAATCTAAAAAAAACGCCCGAGTTCCAATATGCTTATTAAATTCTACGTAGGCCAACACATTAAAGTTTTCTTCCGTTCTTCCAGTAGTGCGACGCCTTCTAAATCTGGGCCGACTAAAACTCCCAGTATCGCGTAGTCGCATAATGACGGCGATCTGGATACCGAATGGCATACTGTCTTTTAGCTATTGCTGCATTTTGAAAGCACTCGAAGAAAACCGCAATCATATCAACAGCTTCATCATTTGTAAGAGGCATTTTACAAAAAACGCTAGATGGCGGTACATAAATTTTGACTCTGCGCGTAAAAAAAAACTTTAATTCGCTATAAGTTTAAAACGAGCAAAGATATCATCGTCGGGTGTTCACAATATTTTTGGAAATTTTATCTACTTTTTAAATTTGATGTCAAAAATATACCGTTCGATTTAACTTTTTGCACTAAAATGAAAAAAACTGGAATTATTACGAATTGCGCCCTCTAGCTCTTTTATTGGGAACTGTAGAGCGATAAGGAGAACGGATATTTAAAACAGCCTTATTTATCTTGCAAACAAATTTTAATTTGCTGAAATCGAATAAGTGGTTTAAAATTTACACCGATTTTAATGATTACACTTTCAAGAGCTTCCCCCACCCCTACTATCGGTCGTACGCCAATGAGCCTTAATCCAAAATAATAGAGAATTTTCTAGGCTTTCTAACAGTATCCCAGATAAAGCCAAACCAGATACGAAAGTGTCGTTTAACGCGTGCATGCCGAATTTTATGAAACTCCGCTCCCTAGGAAGGGCCAGCCATCCGAGGAAATAGTCAGAGGTAGTAGTAGTAAGGGTCCCACCTGGAAGGATCCCGTAGGGCTTACAGGCCCTCCGAACTCCCCCTAGGCTTGCCAACCACCCCTCGCTCTCCTTTTGGCTGAGCAAGTCCTCACTACGTGTTTGCCATGTTGGCTATCACGGTTGTTTGGGGTTTTGAAGTTTTTGGCTTAGCCTGGAATCTGGCTTAGCGGAGTGGGGTTTAAGAAGTGACTGAGAAGCTGGGACCCTTGCCCCAGTGACTCGGGACAATCCAGAAATCGGATTTTTAAGTGGCTAGGCCGAGAGGCCAGGGGTGGGTGGTACCCGGGTCCTTCCTGTAGGTACCTAGTCAGAGGTCGAGTTACTTTTCAGATTCGTGTTTACGCGATCACTGAGCGGTCAGCGTTATCAATAGTGCGAGAGCTTATATTATTATTTCGGCGTTCAAACATTATTTTTCTTTGACATTGTTGTGGTTTTAAAAATGTCTGGTTATAAGTGCCTGTATGTACACTGTTCAACAAGAAGTGGAGAAAAAAATCATTATTTAAATTACCTCGAGATCCTGTAAGGTATGTTGGTTTTAATATTAATTAAAAAATAACCAAAGTTATTAATACATAAATTATTACGTACATTGGCTCTCAAAAGCCTATTTTACTTTAAAAGTACTTTCTTAAAACGGCTGGAGAAGATTTTTTAGAGAAAAAAAAAACATAAATTACAAGATATGCGAAGATCACTTTGAAAGTGAGTGTTTTGTGGTATCTACAAGCTGTTTAAAGCGTCTTTGTGATACAGCTATACCGTCAATTTTTCTTGGACCCAAGCGCAAATGCGATGTTTTATTGGAACAACCTCCGAAAAAGGCCTTAATTTTATCAGGTAGGTAATTATTCTTGGTATCTGTTACTTGGGCATAGGAAAAGTTCGCATAGGACAATTGACCTGTATTTAATCGGTTAATAAAATTGTGGTCTACCTGGCAAAAGAGACACTTGTTTACACTTCCAATAATATTCCCAGTCATAATTATTAAATCATTAGGAGGGCCAATACCCAAATTTACCTGCCTAAGGCTTACAGGTGCAAATGTCTGGCGTCGCTGTTCCTTCGTAAAAAGTTCTACCTAAATACCCAATTGAGTAGTAATAAAAATATACTGACAAGTAAACTCGCAGACAAAAATATTGCATATTTTATTTTTAATCATTATTTTGGGTTTATTTATCTCTGAGTTGTTTTTTTATTATTGCTGAACGTGTTGCTGGAGTGTTTTGGTATTATTACAAACTATAAGCGACAATCGTGCTTAGCCTTGGCCGAAGAAAAAATATGCCTAAAAAAGACTTAAAATAAAATATGCAATATTTTTGTCTGTGAGTGTAGTATGCTTTTATAATTTGCTAAAGAAGGAATTTACATAATATCCAAATTAAAACTGAATCAAAACAATATTTGTAAAATTATTTTTTCTTTGCTTCAGATGTGACCCTAAAACCAGATGGAACTTTGGTCCTTAATACCGATAATAGGACTGTTTCCGAAACTAAAAAAGGTAAGCTATTTGTTTTACTTAAAAAATTATAATATTTTGCTCCGTTACTTTCCTCACTAACTTTCTATTTGGTATAAATAAATTTGCTACTATTTCAGTTTGAGTATTTCTTTCCAGGACCACTTGGCAATGATGCGAATAAAGATAGTTATGTGCTCGACATCCAGATTCCCAGCACTAGCAGAGATAAAACTCCTCCATTGCTATCTCCGACGGCAACACAAACCTCGCCAAGATTTACTAAAGCCAAAACACAAAATACCCATCGAAAAGTTAAACTAAGGTACAAAGTAAAATCATTACAACAACATTTATCTTTTACCAAAGCGGATCTTGAAAAGGAAAAACGTGAAAAACAGCAACTTCAACATTTTTATAAATTATGCGATAAATATCTAACGACACCCTTAGCTGAAATTGTCAAACTTTAAGCTATTTTAAAAAATAAAGCTCCATAAGCAAGACGATATTCAAAGGAATATAAAAATTTTGCTTTAAAATTATATTTTTTTAGCCACAAATCTTATGACTTTTTAAGTAAAATTTTAATTTTGCCGTCAAAACGCTCTTTAGAGTTAATGACTCAAAACAGTGTTTGTAAACCTGGATTAGAAAACGAACATATATTTGAATCTTTAAAGCTCAAAATAAAGACTATGTCAGAACTGGACAAGTATTGCAATATTTGTATCGACAAAACTTCCATTAAATCTAATTTATATTTTGATGTCGGTAAAGATGTTATTATTGGTTTTGAAGATATTGGTATCCGAAAGAAAAACACCCTTGTTGTGCAAAATAAGGCAGTAATTATGGCTAGAGGACTTTTTAATAATTGGAAACAGCCTATAGCATACTTTTTTGTGAACACTCATTTGAAAGCGCTTGAAATCCATAAAATTTTAAAAAATTGTATAGCAAAATTATATGATATAGGATTATACGTTCAAGGCATAACAAGCGACATGGAATCCAATTTTATTCAACTTCCAAACCTATTAGATGTAACTCCAAAAAACCCTGAATTTAATTTAGGAGACTTTAATCTAATCTACTTCTTTGACCCACCTCACTTGCAAAAAGCCACTAAAACAATTTAATAAGCAATTCATTTCATTTTGATGATAAAAATACATCAGGGAGTTTTATTGAGAAGTTTTACCTTGAAGATAAAAAAAAACTTACCGGTGCGCTCCTAAATTAACTTACGCTCACATTTTTCCTACAAACTTTCAAAAAATGAAGGTAAACTTATCGGTTCAAGTTTTAAGTAAGACTGTAGCAAGTGGCATGCGCACTCATTTAGAATTGGGTGTATTGCCTCTTGAAGCCCAAGCGACCATAGAAGTTATCGAAAAGTTTGATAAGTTGTTTGATATTTTAAATTCAATCGATGTGAGCCACCCAAACAAATACAAAATGGTTTTAAAAGGAGAACAATTCCAAATAGATTTTCTAGATAACATGTGGCAATTTCTAGATGGGTTGAAAGTTTTTAATCGTATTGGTCAGGATGTTACGTCAAAATGTAAATTTCGTCGTTGCTGGATGATAACAATAAAAGCTCTTCAAATCCTTTGGCAACGCCTATTTAATGTTGGCTTTAAATATTTAAAAACAAGACGAATCACTCAAGACTGCTTAGAAAATTACTTTGGCAGCGTTCGGCAACAGGGTGGAAACTCTGTAAATCCCACACCAATTCAGTTTCAAATGGCTTTTAAGAAACTATTTTGTTTGAATTTTTTACATTCGACTCATATGAATTGTGAAAATGATTTGGATATCCTTCTCTTGCGATTAAAACAGGCAAAATCCGCTATCCTTGAAAAAGATAATATATTAACCAGAACATGCAAAGCAGTTGCGCTTCCGTCATATGATTACAGGAAAGAAAATTTGGTAATGCAAAACGCGTTTAGCTATGTTTGTGGCTATTTAATTAATAACGCTCTTAAAATACATAATTGTGAAACCTGTAAAGCATTTTCCAACAAAATGTATACTCTGGATAAAACTAATTTATTTACGCATTTTAGAGCATATGAAACTGAAGGAGGTGGTTTTGGAAATTTGAAATCCCCTAACGAGGACTTTATATATTTTATTTTTCAATTAGAAAAAGTATTTATTCAGTTATTTCACGAAATTTTAGTTCAGGAAGGAATTTCCCAAATATATTTGTTTGTGAATTTAAAGAGAAATTTGAATCTATTAGTTTCCTTCGATAACACGGGACTGTAAACGTGTTATTAATATTAATTTAAATCAGAAATAAAGCGAACCATACATCAGTCAAAAAAGTAATGGCGGCACCTTACCTAGTTTGTCAGGTCAGGAATGCTCTTTCAGCTTCAGGGATCCCTGTATTTTGTCACCATCGAGTCCAACAACGGCATCTATAATTTTATGATTTAAAAGTCTTACATGTGCGAAATTAAATTAGCGAAAATAATTGCGAAATTTGGAGACTTTAAGATTAACGACTTGCACTGTCAGAAACCCAGTAACGAAGTGGTACTTCTCATTTTTCGTTGGGCGCAGCTTAGGAGGTGCCCAATTGAAAGTGTATGGTTTTTTTGTTTTATATAAAAGAAATTTGAAATTTACTATTAAATGAATTATTGAAAACTAAGAGTTAACAAACATTTTTTCCCCCCACTAAAACGAACGTTTTATAACCCGCAAAAATAAATAAAACAAAATAATAATAGGCAAAAATATGTAATCCAGTTTGATTAAGTAAGAAAAAAATAAAAAAATAATAAGAGAATACATTTTTAAATATTACATTACCCACGACATAAAAAAGACGTCACAAAATATTGGTACTTGTTTAATTTACTGGTAAAGGACATAATTTGACAACAGGACGTTTTAATAATCCTTGTTGTGTCTTTACTGTTACCAGTCGTACATGCCTGTCTGGACCAGGATGTAATTCTACGATACGGCCTAGGGACCAAGTGTAACGGAGGTTTAGTTTCATTTTTAATAAGGACCAATGTATTTAATTCTACTTTCGTTGAAGGATGTAACCATTTAGAACGTTGTTGCAATGTATTGAGGTACTCGTGCTTCCAACGTTTCCAAAAATCTGAATTCATTCGCTGAATCAATTGCCAACGAAAGCGTATTTAATTGTAGAGTAGATAAATCTGAATCGGGACAAGAAGCAAGGGGTTCCATTGTAAGGAAATGCCCGGGGGTAAGTGGCGAGAGATCGTTTGGATCGGAGCTTTCAGCACAGATTGGTCGAGAATTTAATAGAGCTTCGATTTGCGAAAGTAAAGTGGTTAATTCTTCGTAGGTTAATTTTTGGTCACCAATCACTCGATATAAATGTGACTTCACAGATTTTACAGCAGCTTCGCTAAGACCGTTAAAATGTGGAGAAGCGGGGGATTAAAGTGCCACACAATTTGAAGATTTTCTGCTGCATGTTTTGACAATTCTTTTAATTGCGTATTAGCTCCGACAAAATTAGTGCCACAACGCTATAAATATTAGAACGCGACCCGTCGGGGCCCCAAATGTCCCAAATTTGCCTATAAAGCATCAGATGATAAGTCTGAAGCAAGTTCAATATGAATTGCCTTGGTGGCACAAAGACAAAAATGCAAATATAAGATTTGTAATTTGCCCCCGGTATTTGCCCATGGAATTAAGGGGCAGGGAATCTAGGGTTACGTAGAAAAACATTTTAATTGAGATATGCGAAACGAAGGAAAATTTGCCCAATATAGGGGGGGTAAGTTTTCGTTTGGGGAAAAACCGAGACATTTTGACAAGACAGATTGAATAGCACGACGTGCCGACAATATCCAAAATTGTTGGCGTGATAAGTATAAAACAGTATTTAATCCGGGGTGCAAATTTTCTTTTATGAATATGCTCAATAATAAGCTCTGTAAGTCTATGCGGTCGGGGTAAAAGAAGGGGTGTTTAGAAAAGAAAATTAGCATCCCTTTAAAGGGGGTTTTGGGCCCACTTGACAAGACCATGTTTTGTCAAAAAGGTAGAGTTTACAAAAAGGTTTAAAAAAAGTCTTTTTTTTTTAAAATTGGGGAAAAAAATTAGAAAATTGAACTTTGAGTTTTTAAGACAAAAAATATTTTTTTTTTTTAAAAATTCCAATTGAGGATATTGGTCCAAAAATTTTTTGAATTTGTATTGCGACAGTTGTGAATAAACCTAGAACAATAGGAAAAAATTTTTTTGAATCTTAGGCAATGAAGAAATATTAAGAAGTAAGGTATCGATAAAAGTATTTTCAATTAGTTTGGATAAGACTATTTGTTTCTTTTGGGGTTTTTTTTTCTCTTGATCGATATAGGATAATTCCAAATCTTGTAAAAAAAACGGGAAAAATTTTTTTCCGCTTTTGAACGAGAAATTTTTAGCCAATGATGGGCCCCCAAACCAGAGGGGATGATTTAATAGTTGGGTTGGGTTAATCCGCGACTTGCACAGTCTGCAGGATTTTTTTTGTGGGGGAAATATGCCCCCATGAAAATTTGGAATAGTTTCTTGAATATGGCTGACTCTTTTGGGCCCAAAAAAATTTTTCCAGCGATGGGGCGAACTAGAGATGGGGGCTAATACTCCCGGAATCAAAAAAAGGGGAAAACCCCTTCAATACTAATAAAGGAGAATATTTTTTTATAACAAAATCAAGAAAAAAAAAAGGGAAAAAGGGGGTGGCTCCAAAATTTTTCCCCAACCCCTTGGGGAAACGGAGATTTAAGTGGCGAAACTCGTGATTTAGCTATAATTAGGCAGTTTTGGTTTCATTAGTTACTAGCTCGGGGGAGCGTTTTACCGCGGCTGCGTAGCCACCCTGAGGCATCCGAAAAGTTTTTAACGCCCCGGGGAATTTTAGGGGGAAATATATTTTCAAAAAATTTAAAAAGGATAAAGAGGGGTTTTTTTTTAAATTGCGACCAGATATAAAAAAAGGTTCTAGGTTTCCCCAATTTTTTTTGGGGAAATCCAGATTTTTGATTAAATGTTTAGCAAGAAAAGATTTTTGGGGAAAAAACCCAAAGGGGGATCGAATATTCGGGATATGGGAAAAAAAATATTTCGTTTTTAGGGGGTTTTTTATCTGAGGGATGAAAAAACAAAAAAAACATATAGTCAGAAGCGGGCCCCCCAAAATTGGGGGGGCCCCCAAAAACCCTTTTTAAGGGAAAAAGGGTTTTTTTCCCTTTTATCAAATGAGATAGGTATTTACATTCATCTTTGGAAAAAGATGATAGAAGTTTCGGATTATTACTGGCCCATTTTCTGAGAAAAAAACCTGCAGATTTCAAAATTGTAATAACCCCCTTTTTTCTAAGGATAAGGCAACGTCTAGAGAAGGTGCCCTGCGCAGATATCGTCAACAAAAGGTCAAAAAAAGAATTTGGCAGGCCTCAGGTTTTTTTCCCCCATTGAAGCTAAGTGTTGAATTGTACGTATTGAAAAAAAAGGGGGTTAAAAAGTTACACCGAAGGTAACTGTATTCAAACGATACTCCGGGAAGTGGTTTTTGGGGACAAACCCATAAAATTTTTTTGGAATTTTCCCCTATGATTTGGGGGAATTTTTGAAGATACATTTGTTTTATATCGGCCAAAAAGATGGGATGAAAGCGAAATTTAAGAAGAATAGTGTTTATGTCTGGTTTTTTTTTAAACCAGGAAAAATATCATTTAAAAAAACCCCTTTTGACCTTTAAAGGGGTTTTTAAAAAAACCGGGGGCCCCCTTTTGGTAGTTGTTTTTATCGGGTCTGACCACGCGGGGGGGAAGATAAAAAAAATTTTTTTTAGACCCCAGGGGGGCGAAATGGGACCCATAGACCATTTTTGAGATATTTTTCATAAAACTAAAATTTTAGAAAAGTGGGGTTTTTTTAAAAGACGAGACTTTAGGGAGGAAAGACCGGTATGCTACAGAGTATGTATCCCCCCAGATCGGGGTTTGGTGTGGCGAAAAAAAGGGGGGAAACAATAAAACGACCAGAAATTTTTCCCCCGCCCGTATTTTTTAAAAATTTTCACACTTCTTATCATCAGGTGAGAGATGCAATTTGAAGGCAAAGATTCTAGCTCCCAAAATTTGCAAAATTTTTTAAGTGTTGATTCAAAGGAGGGGGAAAAGAATTTTTTTGAAAATGGAGCTATTTTATTTTTCATTTTTCCTAAAAAAAAACCCCAAACCCAAAAAAAATTTTTAGCAGTTTTTGCCCTGGCCCCCCGGTATTCGACCTGACCAAGAATTTTGGGAAAAAAGATCAGCACCTAGAAGCATATCAACCGGAGGGGGAAAAAATGTTCATCAGCAAAATTTTTAAATTTTTAAAAAAAGGGGGGTTTTGGGTTTTTTAATTTTTTAATTTGGGGGGGGATGTTGAGCATAGTTTTTTTAAAAAAAGGGGGCAAAATTTAGGTCTGTTTTTCCAACAGGTCTTATTGGAATTAGAATACCATCAGTGGTAGATGATGACTTTTTACACCGAAAATTTGGGGGGTTCCATTGTTTTCTGGAAGTCCAACCTTTAAAAACTTTTTAGTGATTTTAAAAAATTTCTTGACTGGCTGAATCGAGTACTACACGAATTACTTTAAAATTCCTCCCAGAATCGAGAATTTTGGGGGGTTTGTAGTAGAAAGAAGCACTTTTTGCTTTGAGGAGCAGAAAAGGGCAGGGACATCCAAAGGTTTCAATTTGATTTTCAGATACAGAAGTGCAATTAGTGTTTTTTTAAACGGGTTTATTATTTTGCGAAACATTATTATTTTGAGTATTTGTTCTAGATAATTTTTATATTTTGTTGGGGAAAAGGGTTTTATGACGTGTTGATACGGCAATTGAATGTTGAAGGAAAATTTTTAATTTTTAGATAAGCGGAGAAAATTTACATTGTTTTTTTTACATATGCAAAACGCTCAGAAGGAGTTTGTTAAAAATAGAGAACATTGCGACAAAATGACTATTTGATTACATAACCATTTATGGGGAGACAATTGTTTACAGGACAAAATTTTTGAATATATATTTTTTTATTATTAGATAGTGGGGATTTCGATTTAATTTGAAGCATTTGCAAAAAAGAGGAAAAGGTTAGAATTTTGAGTTATTTAAAAAATTTAAAAGGGTTTGGGGTTAATGAGTTATTAGAAGTTTTTTCCATAAAATTAGGGGAAGGGGATTTTTGAGTTAAAAAAGTGAGGGAAATTTTGATTTTTCAATTATTTTTGATTATTAAAAGTTTTTTTAAAAGACTTTGGGGTGGTATATTTTTGAAAGATTCTAAAATTATTTTCAAGAAAATCAGTCAGATTTTGGTATGTTGAATTTAACTTATTTTTTCCAAAGCTGTTCTTTGGCCGAGTCAAACCCCTTTTAAGAGCATTTAAAAAGAACAAAGCACCATTGATTTGGAAAAAAAATTTTTAATGAGAAAAAATTTTTCCCTTTAAAAAAATCTAAAAGGTTGTAAACCTTAGCAAATTTATTTTAAAAGGGCGCTTTTTAACGCTTCCCAAATGTTGGGCAAAAAAATTTTTTTTTTTTTAAACGATCTGTTGGGTTTAAAGGCTATTCATAATTAGATTCGTTGTGGGAAAAAGTTTTAAATAAATTAATGGCCATTTTTCAGATATGATATTAAGTATTAAAATTTTTTAATTTTTTTCAATTTGAATTTTAGAAAGGACAAAAAACTTTTTAAAAAATGGGGAATTTTTTAAAGTACCATCAAAACAAAATTGTCAACTTAGGGAACTTCATCAGGTTGGTTATTTTGAATTGAAAAAAATTTATATGATTTTTTAGAATTGGGAAAATTCAAAAAATTTTCTTTTTTAAAAAAAAAATTCATCAGTGTCTTTTAATAGATCATGAGTGGAAAAACTTATCTGATTCGACAAGTCCTTTTATCATTGTGAATGCTTTTAAAATCATAAAAATTCTTTAACCCCTTTAAATTTTTACTGAAAAAAACAATTTGGGGTTTGGGGTCGGCTTTAGCTTTTGAAGCCCCAAAAGTTTAAACGTTTTTAAAAATTTTTTTTTTTGGAAAAAAGCTTTAAATCACCATTTTTAAAATACTTGAGAAAAAATTATATTTTGAAAAAAATTTTTTAATTAAAATATGAAATTTTTAAAAAAATTTTAAATTTTTAAATGAGAAATATAATTATTAATTTTATTTTTTAAATTTATTTTTATTTAATTAAACAAGAATTTTTTTTTTTTTAAAAAATTTTAAAAAAATTTTAATTTTAAAAAAAAACAGAATTTAATTTTTTACCCCAAAATTTTAAAAATTTTAAAAAAAAGGGTTTCCTTTTTGGGAAATTCACTTAAAAAAAGCAATAATTTTTTTTTTTTTTTTATTTTTTAAATTTTTAAGCAAAAATATAAAACCCAAACCAATAAAAAAAAAAGGGCCCATTTATTGGCTACTGTAAGAAAAGAAATAACGATTTTATTTTAATATTACAAAAATATTTTAAAAAACCGAAAAGTAAACAACTAATTTTTGGGACCGGTCAAAATCAAAAAAACTTCATGTAACCCCTTTTTTGGTTTAAAAACCATCCGGGGGAAAGACGGCGGGTGGGGAACACTGGGGGTATCGATCAATTTTTTTTTAAATTCAGAGGAATTGGAATTTTTAAAATGGCGAATAATTTTTGGAAAAATAAATTTAATTTTTAAAATTTTTTTTTTTTTAATTTTTTTTTTGTAAAATCCAAAATTTAAAAAAATTTGGGGAAAAAGAGAAATTTGAATCTTTTTTGTTTCCCGATAACACGGGGGTTAAAGTTTTTTATTTAAAATTTTAAACCCCAAATAAAGCAAAAATACATCAGTCAAAAAAATTGGCGGACCTTTTCCCGTTTTTTCAGGTCAGGGGAAGCCCTTTTTGCTTCAGGGACCCCGTATTTTGCCCCCCCGAGTCCAACAACCAAAAATAATTTTATGATTTAAAAATCTTAAAAGGGAAAAAATTAAAACAAAAAATTGGAAATTTAAAACTTTAAATTAACGACTTAAAAGTCAGAAAAACCCAGTAAAAGAAGGGGTTTTTTTTTCGTTTTGGGGCCAAGGGGGTGCCCCTTGAAAGTGGGGTGGGTTTTTTTTTTTTATAAAAAAATTTTTAAATTTCATTAAATGAATTTTGAAAACTAAGGTTTACACAAAAAAATTTAACCGAAATGAAGAAAACTGTTTTTCTTGTTCCTTTTTTTCTGTATTTTAATTAAATTATTTTTTCGATAAAAAATGTTTTATAAAATTTAAAAAATTTTCAAATAAAGATTTAGCCACGGGGCCAAAAAAAATAAAAAAATCCAAAAAAAAAATAAAAATTTTTTCCCCATTTGAAAAAAAATAATTTTTTTAGTTTAAAATAAAATATTATGTTTAATGCTGTAGTCTTAGTTATCTAGAAAATTATATAGACTGTTGTATTTAAATAATGTTTTTGAAAATTTTTATTAGGGGGAAAATTTTAGAAAAATCATATAACTTTTGTTGCACGTCATCAATGACACCATGCGCATTCTTATGGCATTTGCTGGTGACACTATTATTACCAGCAACAAAAGTTATATGGATTTTTCTATAATATATGTCCCAATTTATGTTTTCCGTTTACTTTGTGAACCTTTTTTTTCAAAAAGATTCTTCCATATAATGACATCAGGCGAAACCAAATACATGTAATATTTAAAAATCAATAGGTATATATGTTGTACATAGGCACCTTTTTATTTTGTCATCAGAT
This sequence comes from Listronotus oregonensis, assembly GCA_019359885.1. Lineage (NCBI taxonomy): Eukaryota > Metazoa > Arthropoda > Insecta > Coleoptera > Curculionidae > Listronotus > Listronotus oregonensis. Next base: position 83,820 of record JAHBCN010001709.1, on the reverse strand, counting down.
TTACCTACCTAGTTATCAAATTTTGGATTTAGTAGTTTTTATAAGCATTTTAAAAGTGAATATACTCGTACTGGTCTCCTGACTTCTGGGAATCTGCTGATATTTCCTTACTGTAATTTTAGATGTAAGTTTAATTTGTATAAAGGAAATAAAATGTATTATTATTATTATTTAATTTCCGTGGTCAAAACACAAAGTGTAAGGCTAATGATTGTTTAGAAAAAAAAATTATATTATTAAATTTAGTGACATCAGATAATACTTTTATCGCTGACAAAGGTATTTACAAAACCGGTAATTTATAAATAATCATTATACATATTATGTATTATAGCATTTTGTTTCCAAAATATTTATGTTGGTGCGGTTAATGCTATTTTAATTTACTAATAAATTTTAAAAATCGAACAAAATTTTTAGTGCTGGCCATACATAACTCCCGCGTCCGAGGTCAAACAAAATAAGCGAGCTCTTGATCGACACTTTCGTATCTGGTGTGGCTTTATCTGGGACAGTATTATCAAAAATATAGGGTAATATATGGGTTTTCGGAAAAAAATACGTTTTCTTTATTTAATTTTTAGTTACGCCCTCTAGCGGTGAAATACGGAACTTGAAAATACTTTCCAGAATTTTTTCATGGCCACTTTTGTAATAATAAAAAAAATCCATTGTTGTCAGATGTACAGGTCCTGAGATACAGCCGCTTACCTCGCTTAAATGCCCACCCTGTACATCCCATTTTGAAAACTCTTTGGTACCCTTATAGAAATCTTTCACGGAAATTTGAACTGCTAGATTAGCATTATGGTTTGCTTTGGCGTAAATTATTAACATATCGGCATATTCCCGGTTTGAAAACATTATTATGAACTTTAAGGCACCAAATAAAAGACGGACAAAAATACCGCAGCGACTAGACATACTACAAAGTGACTACTAACTTGACGAACTCTAGCGCTGTTGCCAATTTTTTTTAAAAATGTTTAACTGAAAGAAACATTATTATTATTATTATTTAATTTCTATATAGACTGACACATTTAACACTTAGTTATTTTTATTAGCCAATGAATCTACCGATGAGCGATTAAGACGAAAGTTGCCAATTGTTAAGCGTTTTAGAAATAATTGCTACTAAAGTTTATAACTTTGATGTCGTTAAGACAAAAATCTGTCAAGTCTTGACACATATGTCGTATAAACTTTTTGACTTCTTTTGAGCTCCACTATCGCCCACATTAAAATCATGAGCATCATACTTTTTACACCCTGTATAAAAATTGAACTTAGGAAACACTTTAAAAATTTATTGTTATAAACGGGCCTATTTTTTTAATTTATAAAACTACATTCTACTGTCGTTTATACTCATAGTTATTTGTCTTTCATTCATTGGAGAGTGAACATTCACTTGAATTGACTGGGTAACTGACGCCGAGCATGAAATTTTTCGTGCACCCATTCCCAACTTGTTTTTAATGCTATTAAATGTCCTCTTCTTGCAAATGAAAATTATAAAAATAAAAACACCTGCAACAATTAAAAACTAACTCAGTAATATCGGATCTGAATGCTGATGTAAATATAAAAAAAGGTAATAAAACCTGTTCAAAGTTTACCCTTGGAATCCGGTGTGACACTTTTACAAAAACATATTATTTTATTTTAAGGTGCATATGGCCTAGCATTACTACCATATTTTTATTGGTCACCAACTATTTTTTACGTTTGGCCTTTGACATTTTTTACTTAAACTTATAGAAATTATTTTTTAGATCTATCTAATAATTTCTTAAGTTGCTTTTTGCTTTCGCAAATTTGCTTAAAATCTCCTCCAAAGTCTTCATGAGACAAATTATATTTCCAAAACTGTGGTTTAATCTATTTGAGATTTAAAGCAAAAGACATCTACAATAATTAGCTATGAAAATGATTATATTCTCGCTAAAGTGAAACGATTGTTTGATTGCCAAATAATATTTTTTAAATTTTATAACTATTTGTTTATTTCAAAGGAAATTTAAAAACAGTAAGATATAAAATATTATACTAAACACGTCCGTTGGGTATTCTTACAGACTGGTTTATATTCCAGACTTGGCTTCTGCGTCTTCTCGTCTGTAGGACAACCCGTACTGTCACCTACCTAAATTATAACGTAAAACATTATTTTACTACTAGCGTATGGAAAGCAGCAATTTTCCGCACGCAATTTAGTTTGGAAAGTGTAACTTTTCCGCACTAGTGCGGAAAAGCAAACCCTTGCAAATTTCCCACTTAAACAGGTACTTAAGATGTTTTTAATTCTGAAGTTTGACTTAGTATAATTCTATCTATTATTGGCATAGTATTCTTTTATTTGTACAAATTAGGTGTAAAATCAACGAAATATTCACTACAAATTAATATTGTTTTGAAAACATTGTTTCAAACATCCTGGTATATATTAAACTTGCTTGTCAGATTTTTAGTTTTGACCGGTGCCGGTGTCCATATTATAAAAGATCAAAGTCATTAAAAGTCATCGATAATTAACAGTTAGTACATTCTGTTCAGTATCGTCGATTTTGAATAAAAAACGTTTTCCATGGAGTATTCTGACGAGGAATTACCTGAATCCATTCTCAAAGCAGCCGAAATAGCAAATTTAGATTTGTTGCCGTCAAAGTTGAGGCAGAGGTACGAGAAAGAATATACAGCATTTACAAGCAGGTGTGGCGAGAAAAAAATCAAAAGTATGAAAGAAGAAGTTTTTATGGCATATTTCGGAACTTGCTAAAACATGTAAACCCAATACCTTATGGTCAGGGTATTCCATGTTAAAAAGCGTCATTAAGATCGAAAAGAACATGGATTTAAGCAAATATTTCAAAGTTACATCATTTTTGAAGAAGCAAAATGTGGGATTTAGACCCAAGAAGGCCAAAATTTTCTCGAAAGATGAAATAGCAAAATTTATTAATGATGCTCCAAATGATGTTTATCTAGCGATGAAGGTAGCTACAATTTTCGGACTAGCTGTTGCGTGTCGTCGAGAATAATTGATGAAAATTAGCATTGATGATATTGACGATAAGGGGAATATTTTAATTGTAACTATTCCAGACTCCAAAAACCATTCTAGCCGAATTTTTGTCATTTCCGAGGAAATTGAAAATGAAAAATATTTAGCTTTGGATAGAAAGTATTCCAGTTTACGAAAGCCGAAACACCACACAGAAGATTTTTTGTTAATTACAAAAAATTGGCTTGTACTGTCCAGTGCATAGGAATAAATACTTTTGGCAAGATGCCCTCTGAAATAGCTGCCTATTTACGTCTTCCAAACCCAGAACTTTACAGGACATAGTTTTGCCGTTCCTCAGCTACAAATGTTAGCAATTCGGTAAGGCAAAACGAATATTAAAAGACTTGGAGGTTGGAAGTCATCATCTGTTGCAGAGGCTACCTAGAAAGCTCTAGGTTTCAAGAAGACTTATCAAACAAAATATTATCCAAAATTCATCACCTTTGAAACACAACAAACACACTCAAGGCCCATTTACCGTCTTCTAGCAAGCAACAATGTGTCTCTGTTACCTGTAACGACGACCGGTTCAATTGCACCTCAACGACAATCTCCAACTCCGCAACTTACCCACAACAACTTGCCTCTGCGATTCATTTACAAAATGCTACAAACTGTTCTTTTACGATTAATGTTGTTAATAATAATAAGTAGTAATGGTAAAAATAAATATTTTCTAATGGTTGTTTAGTTTGACTTTTTCCACACACTCGTAGAAAAAATGTTGTACCTAACACGTACGGAAAGTGTCTTTTCCACCCTTGAAGGCTTACCCGAACTCCGCTTCGCGTCGTTCGTGTAACTGCCGTCGCGTGCGGAAAAGTATCACTTTCCGCACTTGTTAGGTAAATAACTATTTTGGCGATCGTTTGTTTATAAGTATTATTACCGTATACAAATAATTTATTAATAGCTCTCATTAATGCATGATTTTCTATAAATAAACGATCATAGTTAAGGCAAAATTATTTGTCGAGAAAATATTATGACTAACTTCGGGATTAAATGATCTCGATTATTAATCGCCCTTATTAATACCTTCGTTTGACAAATAGCTATTTTAAGATAACTTTTTTATTCATACTTGTAATATTTTTTATCTTCCTAACATTTATTAAAATGGTCATTTTTAAAATTAATTAAACGTTTTGTTTCAGTTCCTTTTTGATAATGTGTTTTATTTTAAAGCAAAGTTTATTTCTTAAATTAACCACGACTTTAGTGCCTAAAAACGTGAACCAGATATCTGGTTATAAGTTTACATCCCCATTATCTTTTTTACTTTTTACTGTACGAAATAAATGGGACTATCAGTTTGTTGATTAATTCTGTGCTTTTTGAATATGTAATCAGATTTACATGGTACTATAAGAGGTATGATTTTTTTTATGGAACACCCAGTATAATATATTACTATTAAAAAAAGCTTTTAAAAAGTTTTAAAAAAATACCACATTTTATATGTCTATATTGTTTCGGATATATGAATATCCAAATCTGGAAAATAATTTTTAATTTTTATTACTTATACAGCAGTAAGTTTACATACAGCTTTGGTGTAAGGAATAATGAAATTATTTTTTGATTTGGATATTTCCAAAACTATTAGGAAAGACATATCAAATGTGGTATTTTTTAAAATTCTTGGTGTTTAATTAAAAAAAAATAAGACCTTCTTTCGACCCTTGTATATCTTAAGATCTTAAAAGATAAATAAGCCTATAACAGATTCGGAAACTATAGAATTAACCCAACAAACTGATATTCTTATTTATTTTGTACGTTAAACAATAGAAAAATGATAGGCGGTGTAAATTTATAACGTGACACCCGGTACATCTTATTATTTATTATGAAAGAATCTTGTCAGTGTATACCACTCTAGACGAATCAACATAAAAAGTAAATATAAATCTGTTTTTACAGTTTTATAAATAAATAATCTTACTTTATTGGTTAGTTTTTACTCTAGTAACCATTTAAATGTTCACTTTTTTAGTTTTAAAGCTCTCTATGGTTATTAACCATGTTTTAGAACCTCTTTTTAGTTTAGAGAATATATATAATAGTAAACCAGTCTGAACGACAGTTCGTTGGTACATATCCATAGTATGTACATGGTAAGAGCTCAAAACGACAAATCGCGGCAAGCGTTACGGAAAAAAGATTTACCTTGTAAACATGATATGTTATCCAAAATAATTTCCAAGGTTTTGGTAAAGTTGCTATAAGTTTTCATATTTTCAAAAAAAGCTGTAGTAACCTCAAAAATCCATATAATTCCCATGATGACAGCAAGCTTGAATATTAGTCGTAACCTACAAAAATATGACAATGGCTTTAAAAGAAGATTAAAATATATTCTAGACAAATAAAGTCCGCATCTTATAGTATTTTTTATTATTATTCGACTTGATTAAACCAAAATAAAGCCGGCTCCACATGTTATCAACGCTGGTGCCAACGTGGGTCGGTTAATTAGATGAAAATTAAACCTTTAAAACAGTGTACGCTTAGTTTAAAGTAATTATAATTTTATTTAAACATATATTGCTTATTTTTAAAGTAAATATATTGATGGTATAGTGCACTGTGTTAGGTGCAGGTTTTGGTGAGTTAATTAGCAATATCACAATTATTGAAATTTTGTAATGCAGAGAGGGCCGTAGCCAGGGGTAGGACACCCCCTCCCGACATTTCTAGACCCACATTCGTTGCACAGCAGACAGGTACACGCATTAAGATCCAAGTGTATTTAACATCAAACAGGTGATCGGAGCGAATTTTTTAAAGCAGCCCAAAATCGAAAATGCGTATATATATATATATATATATATATATATATATATATATATATATATATATATATATATATATATATATATATATATATATATATATATATATTTATATATATATATATATTTATATATATATATATACATAGATTTTTTTTATCACTTTTAATTCTGGTGAAGGTCCAATTATTGTATTATTCTTTAATGAAAATTAAAATTTATGGGTCTAAATTCTCCTTTATTTTTAAATATTGCAAGATTTATAGGCGCCAGTTGGTTTTATAAAGGAAACTTTTTTAATAACTCTTTATTTTTATTACCTATTCCTTTTTTTGTCCAACAATAATTATTATCCCTCCTTCTTCTGGCTATGAGAATTCTTTATCTCAAGGGGATTTCTGAATGTTCTGGATATTGCTGATAAGATTTCTCTTTTTTATTTATTGATGTTTTCCTAGCTCTAGTTTATTGGTTCTAACATATTAAAACTCAAAAATTGTTTAATTATTAAATATATTGATTAAAATCAGTTTTATGTTTGTTTACAATTACTGATTGTTTATTTTAATTTAATTCCTTATTTGTTTTAATTTTAGTATAAAAATCTTCTAAATTAAATTTATCAAAATTTCAGGATTCTATTTTCTACTTAATATGCTGTCTGCTCTCTATATATCAAAAACAAACTATCAGCCTAGAAAGTCAACTAATTATAATTGCATTTCCTTGTTCCTTGCAAACTAATATTTCTGTGGTTTGTAGAATATATAAAAAGGATATGACTTCTTGTTTGATGACCTCCTAATTCCTGAAGAACCAAAAATTTGTTGTATCTGTGTCCCGTGTTTAATAAATTTGCTCGTCCTTCGTGGTGAAATCTTAACCGATTTTTTTTGTATACTATGCCAGTAAATTATTATGTGCAAATTGGATTAAATTATACTGTATCAGGTACTAATTTAATATTTATGCTTTAACCACTTAACCACTTTTTTATATTTCTCGTCACTTATTATGATATTTTAAACTTTTGAACTTATAAAAAACTTCAATCAACTTAATCATATTTTAAGGTTATGTCAAATTCAATAATTTTTTCATTTCAAAGCAACGTAGCTTCCCGATGCAGATGTAAAATTGAAAAACTGTCGTTTTTGGGTGTTTTCTGTTTATATACCCTCTTGACATTTTTCAAGGGGTTGTATTGCCTATTAAATTTTTATGGAAATTTTACTTTTTTTGACTTGCCTTAACTTTATTAAACCATTTAAGGATTTGTGACTTATATCAAAATAAAGCCTGCTTTTTTATCTTTGTTTTTATATATAATGTTTTAGTTTGATTTTGTTCATATAATATTACTTTAAATGTTCTAAAGACATGTTAAATGCCTACGTGACCTATTGATTTTTTTAAGATTCTATGCAAATTTTTGTTTTTTTTTCACAACTAATGGCCTTTAATTAAAAAAATAATTTTATGCTAATTCATATTATTAAAAAACTTTTAAAATATCAAAGTCCTGGTTTATATGGCCTTTTTAGAGCATGATCTAGGTTAATATATCTAAGATCTAAAATAACTTTCTTTTTAAAAGTTCTTTTCTTAATTCTTAAATTGTAGTTCAATATCTTATTTATGGTTCACAACAGTTTTTAATGTATTTGTGATTTACGCCAGTTAGATTTTTGATAAAATTCGTTATCGCTTACACTTCCACTTTTTGTCACTTTAGTTAATGAAAATTATCTAACTTTTAGTTAGTCTTTTCGGTTTATTTTATCCAACACATCCCTATTACCTAATTACAATAACAATATTTACAAAAATCTAATAATTTGATTAAAATAAGCAATTTTAAATTCTGACCCCTTTCAAGTATCATGGCTCCTTTTTCTGTAAACATTTTTTTATAAACACTTTGTATATTTTATGCATCTTTATATTTAAATTAAAGTTAATGTTTCCATTTATCTTTTAAGTATATTTTTGTTGACAGTTTTTTTGAATAAGATTGCTGTATTACCCTACGTTTTGGTTACAAGAGTGAAATCTGTGAATTTCTTTTTTACTTAAAATAATATGTCATGAGGTTGCTATGGCGATTCAAAGATGGCACCAGGATATAGCGGTTCTATTTTATATCTCTGGAACCGTTTTAGATGGTCATCTGGGTTTTGGCATATGAATTAATTTTAATAGTAGGCACTTTTCAGTGTTTTTACCAAACTATTATTTTAATCAGGGGCGTAACAAAGGGGAGGCCTTGATTTACTTTGCTTACATTTTATAAAACGCCATATTTCTGCGGTAAACGAATTTTACATAAGGTTTAATATTAAGGTTTATTTGATTATAATTGTGGTAATAACAGTCTAAATAAAAAAATATATATTGTTTTCGCTTTTTAAAAATGCCGAAATACGCTTTTGCTTGAGCGACCATAATTAACCTTTAAATAGTGTTTTCTCGGAAACGGCTAGCCTGACGGGTTTTCTACAGGAATACCTTTTTTATGTTATTTATACCTCAAAATCAGAATTTTTAAAGAAAACTGCAAAAATATGACGTTTAATAAAAATGTGAATAAATTAAATTAAGGCCTCCCCTGTCGGCAAGCCCCTGATTAAAATAATAATTTAGTAAAATCACTTAAAAGTACCCATTATAAAAGCAATTCATATGACAAAACTCAGATAACTATCTAAAACGGTTCCAGAAATATAAAATAAAACCTATATCCCGGTGCCAACTATGAATCGCCATAGCGACCTTATGACGCATTTGCGGACCGATGTTGATATGAACTTTTCTTCATAATTTAAGAAGTAGAATCACCCCTAGAGTTATTCAAACGTTATTGCCGGATATATATATATATATATATATATATATATATATATATATATATATATATATATATATATATATATATATATATATATATATATATATATATATATATATATATATATGTGTATATATATATATATATATATATATATATATATATATATATATATATATATATATATATATATATATATATATATATATATATATATATATATATATATATATATATATATAAAATGAGGAGGGGGAAGTCTTGGCCGACCAGTTAAACAACAAAGGTAATAAATTTCTTGGGTATCGGTCCAGGAGAGGGCTAATTAAAGTGAAACACTTCTTAGTTTAACGAGCTTTCGAAAATATTTATTTCCTTCTTCAGGTCTACAATATGGAAAAAAAAAAACAATACAATAAAAAAGCAAATCTTTCTCAATTTTAGGTATACTTACAACTAAATGCATTATTTAGAAGTTGGTAACATCAACAACAGCTGAATTTTACAATGTATAGAAACAGGATATTAATAAGTTTTGAAAATTCATATTAATGTTTCTTAGTTCTAGCTGATACATTTTTAAAATATTATAGTAATTGTTATTAAATGTAAAGACTAGTACAGAATGGATGGATTTCTATACCACTTTATTCGTTTCAGGGTCTTTTTTAGTTTAACATGTATTTTTTTAAGTTTTTTGTTTTTTTGGAATGCAAGTATAAGGTCCGGGCATATCTAGGTTAAAGTTAAGATATTGTTAACTTAACTGTATATATATATAATATATATATATATATATATATATATATATATATATATATATATATATATATATATATAGTTTTTATTATTTAGTATTCTTGGGTTTAAAGGCAGATAAAACAAAATTTTTTTAAATAAAATATAATTTTTTAAAATTAACGTTTCGGCTCTCTAGTATGAGGCCAGCTAATCAGAATGTCTGCAATACAAAGAGAAAAAACACAAATAGAGCTGTGACTAATTACAAAAATTAATATAGTTACCTTATTAGTAGAGATTTCCATAAGTAGTCATTGTTAAAATTCAACATAAACACATTTTCAAACGATCACTCAAACGATTATTGTATACACATATTATTACAAACATAGTGACACAAATTTAAAATTTCTCAATAAAAGGCATCAGCCGTTATGAGTATTATTTTGTTTTTAATTTAAAATTAAGGAATTTATTTCTGTAACAATTCACGATAGCGACATCTATGGTATATTAACAAAATATATGTTAATCCACTGCATTAAAATTACGGAGATTTTTAAAGTTTTCTCATGGTGAGTATCAATTTGATGGTATTGGTAACAGGTGGCAGCATTTAGAGATTTAAGTATATTTGTTGATTAAATTTTTTTCTTAAATATGTTATTCTTATTATTATTTAAATTTAATAGTTACGTAATATGCTAGAAATCAACTGAGTAAGATTGTAGTATAATTTGCTTAAATTTTTGTATCAGTTTTGCGTTTACTGTATTTTCGTTTTTGTATACATATCATTTCCTGAAATTCTCTTTTTTGGGATTACTTTCAGTTTCAGAATTTTGTGTTATTGAAGTCAAATGAATGGTTTTGTTCTTGTGTGTGATTTGTGAGAGCTGTTTTGTTTTTTGTCGTATTTGTGGGCATTAAGTCTGTTTTTCAGATACTAGCTGGTTGCCCAATGTACACATTTGGCAGTTTTTACAAGGGATCTCATAAATTATATTACTTTTTTTATTTTTGTCAATTTTGTCTTTTAGATAACTGAAATTTTGTTTAAGAAGATTGTGCCTTATGAGCCACTGTTATATTTTCTTTTTGAAAATTTTTGCAGGTTTTCAGATAATTTTGGTACGTATGGTAAAGAGAGATGTGTTGTTTTGGCACTATTTTTTGAGTTTTGGTGTACTATTATAAAATTGATGAATTCTTTTTTTTAAAAACAAGAGTGTATAAGATGTTCTGGATGACTGATCTTAAGGCATTTTTGGCTTTTTTCCGATTGCCTTTCTTCTAAATCTCTCCTAAATAATTATCGAACATCTTTATACATGACACAAGAATTCATCAGGCACACTAATGGCACACCTCAAGCAATTGCCTGCCTCCACGCCCGCCAAGTATCTGGCCTACCTTTCAACGATAACTGATGAGCAATCTTCAAGGCAAATTTCCGGTTATCTAAGACAAGGTGACACAAAAATAAAGAAATATGAGTCCCTTGTAAAAACTGCCCAGAAAATGTACATTGGGCAAACTAGCCAGTATCTGAAAAACGAACTTAATAGCACAGTACGACAAAAAAACAGGCAACTCTCTAAATCACACACAAGGTAAAACCATTAGATTTCGGCCTGAGAATTCTGAGAAACATTTAAAGGGAATTTCAGGAAGTATAATGTATGCAAAAAACGAGAAAGTACGATAAACATTGTTACAAGAATTTAAACGGGCCATACGATGCCACCACTCGACAGGCTAGTGGCTATGGAGATAACATGTTGAAAGACTGATCAGCTGGGCTGTAAATTCTGATGCTGCCTGCCAATATAAAATTATATGAGAAGAAACTTCAAAAAAATCTCCGTAGTATGCGGTGGATTAACATATTTTGTTAATATACCATAGATATAAGCTATCGTAATTAAAGAAATAAATTCCTTGTTTAAATTAAAAAACAAACTAATACTCATAACAACTGATGCCATTGAGAAATTTTAAACTAATGTCATAATTTGTAATATGTGCAATAGTTTGAGTGATGCGTTTAAAATGTGTTTATGTTATTTTAACAATGACTATGAAAATCTCTACTAACTAAGGTAACTATATTAATTTTGTAATTAGTGCAGCTGTATGTTTTTCTCTTTGTATTGCAGACATTCTGATGAAACTCATACCAGAAACGTTAATTTTAAAAAATTATATTTGAAAAATTTTGTTTATACTGCAGCAACAAAATTACTATATATATATATATATATATATATATATATATATATATATATATATATTATATATATATATATATATATATATATATATATATGGGTTTAAAAAGATTATCCTACTGGCGCACAGCCTACAGCCGACACCACCTTGAAGAAAAACAGCCAAAAGAAAAAGTTTGACAACCTTATGAAGAAGGCAACACACCACTCCATACCAACACACAAAAACTAGTATATAACATCTCAAACGTTCCGCTATCAGACGCCGAAACCACAGTCCTTGCTAAAGGCTTCAATTACGCTGTCACCCCAAAAGCAGTACCCATAGAAGACATTATTTCAAGCATCGAAACAATACTGGGTAATCTGCCAGAAGACGACGCCGAAGAGGTTAGACAGGACATCGCCAGAATCCTTAGAACTAGTCGCCCACCTAAGCCGAATCTTAAAACAGATGAAATCCAAGCACTAAAGAATCTCAAGAACAACAAAGATTTAACCATAGTTCCAGCAGATAAGGGCAATGCAACGGTAGCTGCTGGAAAAATATCTTGCCAGTATCATGCAACCGACAGTCGAACTCGCCGACTCGTTTGTCAAAAACTCAGAACACCTCATCACCTTACTAAAAGAAATACATTTAGAGCCAAATGACATCCTAGCGTGTCTAGACGTCAAATCCCTTTATCCAAGCATCCCTATAAATGAAGCCCTCGACCAGATAGCCATGAATGAAAACTTTTCAGCAGATATTATAGAACTGTCCGACCACTGCCTAAAAACACATATTTCATCTACAACAACCAGTACTACAAACAAACAGATGGAGCTCCCAAGGGTTCTTCCCTGTCCCCCGTAATTGCCAACCTATACATGACATATTTCGAGACAGAAGCTTTGAAGCAAGCTAAAGCCTAGGTTTTGGAAACGTCGACGACATATTTATTATATGGTCTCACGGCCAAGACGAATTAGAAAGGTTTCTCGGCTTTCTAAACAACATCCATCACAGAATCAATTTACGCTTCGGAGATAGAACAGGAAGAAAACTCCTTTTCTAGACCTCTTACCCGAAAAACCCAACGGAAGACTCGGATCCACAGTCTATAGAAAGCCAACCCACACAAAAAAGAAAACCTGTACGGCAATTCACATCATCACCCCCCCAAATACAGGCGGTATATCAAGATCGATCCGCTTCACGGAAAAGGAGAATAGACAAAAAAATAAAAACAATCACAACAACGATTAAGAAAACCATTACAGTAAAAACACTATCCAGAATATATATATATATATATATATAATATATATATATATATATATATATATATATATATATATATATATATATATATATATATATATATATATATATATATATATATATATATATATATATACAACTGGAAAGTTATTAGGGATTCGGTCTTTATGCCTTATTAAAAAATTAAACACTTTTAGCAGTCCCGAGCTTTCGGAAAATTTATTTCCTTTTTCAAGGCTGCAATATGTAAAAAAAAACCTTGGTTACATGAGATAAAAGACTAACATATTAAAACTTACCCACTAACATGTTAATGGAAAATGACTAATGCACACCAAGAGAACTTCATATTATAAATTAAAAACTTTAAAAACATCTTTATAATTAAAATACAGAAACACAAAAGTACACCACCCCATCACATAAAGGTTATTGTAAATAGTAAATCTGACGATATTTATTTACTTATTTATTGTTTTTTAACAAAATCCTTCCGATTATTGTGAATACCTAGATCAAGGGCATGGGGTCTCCGAAGCGCAGTTTTAAAGGGGTCAGACAAGTTATCCCTGCGATGTAATATTAACTGGTAGATAGTGTAAAAGTGAAATTTGTGTTTTGTAACCTTATCTGTCACCCAAAGGGTTTAATAAGATTCAGGTGTTTGTGTGTGTGTGCGGTGCAATGTGTGTGTGTGTGCGTGTATGTGTGTGTGTGTGTGTGTGTGTGTTTGTGAGTATGTGTGTGTGTGTGTGTGCTTGTGCATGTATTACCCTCATCTGTCACCTAAGGGTTAATACTATGAATCTAGCTACAATAGGAGATTGGTTCGTGAAATGATCGAGATATATTTGCATCCTAATTCTATTAATAAGAGGGCGGACATGGAAAATTTAAGTGCAATTTATTCAAACTTACTTAATTTAAATTTGACCAATCGAACTCTGTCTACTAACTCTAGTAACTCTTTTTAAAATAATTAATATTTTAAACGAACCAATCATTTATTGTTACCTTTTTTTACTGTTTTTTTTTTTTATTTTTGATTAATTGTTGTTTTTGTTTGTTGTTGTCATTTTGGATGATTTTCTGTTTACTTGGCCTAAAAGTACCCCAAAAGTCCTTATTGCAGAGCATTTGTACCTTTGTTCTTTCTTTCTGTGCGTTTTGCTGGATGGGGGGCGGGGTTTTTTTAGGGCACAGCAGATTTCTGTTTTCCCTGTTAACACATTCCCGGAAACCTACAAAAAATATCACGTACACACCCCGAACACACCCTTAAGTGGCAGATTAAGGGTGCACATAAATTCACACACACACTACTATACACGCCCTTAGGTGACAGCTGGGATAAACATATATACATATTAACATACAAGTATTAACCCTTAGGTGACAGATGAGGGTAATACATGCACAAGCACACACAAATAGTCAAAAAGCACACACACACACATACTCACACACACACACACACACACACACACACACACACACACACACACACACACATACACACACACACACACACAACATACGCACGCACACACACACACAAACACCTTAATCTTATTAACCTTAGGTGACAGATAAGGTTACAAAACACAAAATTTCACTTTTACACTATCTACCAGTTAATATTACATCACAGGGATAACTTGTCTGACTCTAAACTGCGGCTTGGAGAAACCATGACCTTGGATCTAGGTATTCACACAATCGGAAGGATTTTGTTGAAAAAACAATAAATAAGTAAATAAATATCGTCAGATTTACTATTTACAATAACCGTTCTATGTGATGGGGGTGGTGTACTTTTGTGTTTCCTGTATTTTAATTATGTGTGATGTTTTTTAAAGTTTTTAATTTATAATATGAAGTTCTCTGGTGTGGCATTAGTCATTTTCCATTAACATGTTAGCGGTAAGTTTTAATATGTTAGTCTTTATCTCATGTAACCAAGGTTTTTACATATTGCAGCCTTAAAAAAGGAAATAAATTTTCCGAAAGCTCGGGACTGCTAAAAAGTGTTTAACTTTAATAAGGCATAAAGACCGATCCCTAATAACCTTCAGTTGTTTATTCAATTATCGGTCAAGATTTTACATTTTCTTTTATTTATATATATATATATATATATATATATATATATATATATATATATATATATATATATATATATATATATATATATTTTAATAAAAATTAATATATATATATTATATTTTCTTTAAATTCTAATTTAAATTATTTATATTTATACATACCTTTCTGTGTCAATAAAAAATTTGCCATTTTCTTTTTTTCTTGTTGAATCGTTTAATATATTAATTTCATTCTTAACTCTTATACAATAAATTATTGTTTTAATAAAGAGAATTGTATTTATTACTTGAAATACTAACTGGGGCACATGTAAGAAAAGAGTGCGTGCATAATTTTCTAAAAACAAAAAAAAATCCTCTTAAAGAAGCCTTGCCACGGTCAGAGCAGTGATATATGATTTATTGTAAGTTTAATTATCAATGATGCTTTTTCAACATAGTTTGTTTAACTCATTTAAACTGAAACTTTTTAAAACCACCTTGACAGCTCGATCGGTCAATTCTGACCGCTTATAATGGGCGGAAAAATTCAAAAAATACGATTAAAAATAAACTGTTCTTTTTTTAGTGTCATATGTGTTTTTCTTATTCAATATTTTGCTGACGGTAGTCCCTTTTACTCTAATCTTTAGTTTCTCGAGTCGACCTCCAAATCTAATTTAAAAGACATGAGACATGCACATGGTTATGCAGAAATCTCTTTTCTCATTATGATTGAATCATGGAGCACCAAAAATATTATTCAGATTGTAATCCTCTACTTAAAATCAGTCAACCTTTGCAGACCAGCTTTTTGCAAAGATATTTTCTTCTCCTTTAGACCCCTTGTTAATTAACTTAATATTACTTCACTACATAAAGTAGCACTTGAGCTT
Source organism: Listronotus oregonensis (assembly GCA_019359885.1). Classification (NCBI taxonomy): domain Eukaryota; kingdom Metazoa; phylum Arthropoda; class Insecta; order Coleoptera; family Curculionidae; genus Listronotus; species Listronotus oregonensis. Next base: position 67,885 of record JAHBCN010001709.1, on the reverse strand, counting down.
TACGACCTTGTGGACTCTTACAAGGTAAGAAAATCATGTTAAAGAAAAAATAATATATTTTTTCACAAAATTTACTAAAAAATCTTTTAAACATTTAAAGGGCTACTTTAAGCAGATCACAATTACACCAAAGTATACATAAACTATACTTTGCTCATAGTTTAAACATAACAAAGAAATTTTCCGTTTCATCATCAATTATGTTTAATGAGGGAATGTTTTGTAACTGCTTTTTTTTATTCTGTAATATAGCACCCAAAGATATAAGGGTAAATTAAAACAATATGTTTTTTTTGTACATTTGTTTAAGTTAGTTTTATAGCACACAGTTCATGAAGATTTTTATGGTAATTAAAAAATAACAGTAAAGCACCATGGTACTTTTAATTTTTTTTAAGGTGCATAGAACCTAAAGAAACAACATCCTAACAAAGGTTAGCTTTTCTCTGCTTTTTAAATTAAAAAAAAAACTGTCAAAAATAGCCTTTTTTTGGAGTGAAAAATTTTAATTTAATTGTAATTTAATCGTGATACTATCAATAAAACTTTTGTAAAGATTCGACAACAAACAAAGTGATTTTTTGCTTATCCTTACTGGTGCATTTTTCGAGGAGAAATGTCGGAAAAACCGCTAAAATAGACAACTTTTAAAACCTTTTATAGTTGGAGACCTGATCTTCGGCTAACGGCTAAAGGCAGACGGACGCTGTCCGATGGATGGTTTTTTCAGAATCACAGTTGAAATATTTTGCAGTGATATTTTGGACGATTCAGCATATTAACAGTATTTGTCGGATTTGAATGTAGTGAACGGATTATTAAACTTCATTCTTCAACTTGTTTATCTTTAATTTCCATATAAATTTAGCGAAAAGTGTGAAAAATGGCTTCGAACATTGTGCATCATGCGCTATTTCGCTCTTGAGGCAGAGTACTGGGGGTCAAAGCAGGCTTTCGTATTTCTACGGCTTGCACATCGGACAGCGCCCACCTGTAGCCCATTTAAACAACATGTTATAAATAAAATCATATTTCCGAAGATTAGGTATCCGACTTCAAATGGGTCAAAGTTATAAAAAAAAATTAAAAGTTGCTGCGAATAATACACCAATAAGGATTTTTTATAAAAAAAAAAAACAGAAAATAGGCAATTTTTTTCCAAATTTTAGTTTTTTAGTTTCTATGCACCTTTCTTTAAAATATCGTAATGGTGGTTTGGTAATTTAATTACAATTACCAATTACTCTTCCAAGTAGTCGTAAATTACGATTACCAATTTCTTGCATGTTTGTTAAAAGTAATTCAATTATTAATTAAAGCTAAAAGTAATTAAATATTTTAGCAATTACCCTATTTAAATTCCCACACGTATTAAACACGATACACTAAACAAATAAAATTATTATACTAATATGCATCATACGCGCACTTCACACGATTCAAACTGCTTTCTCGGCAAATTCAACATTAAATGACTCTAAAATAAAAATTTATTTTTATCCTACCCCAAACATCAACATACTCTTTCACAAAAAAAAGTATAAAAACGGTGGCGGTCAGCAACAATCAAAAATACTAAATTGGCGCAGAGACGGCGTTTGCCGGATTCAAAGCGGCCCTCAATGTTTCAAAATGCTTTTTTTGGCTGGCCAAAATTCCGGCAGTTTTTCCATAAAGAAAGGTAGCTAATTGAATTTTTTGTAGTAACTTAATTATTTATTAGGTAATTATATTAATTTTTAAGAAATTCAATTATTTTATAAGTAATCGAATTACTTGGGATTCGTGAAAATCAATTACCAATTACGATTACATTAACCTATTAATTGATCATCCAAATACAATTACCTTTTCCGGAAAGTAATTAAATTAAAGTAATCCAATTACTAAGAAGTAATTGAATACGATTTTTCAAGTTTTTTACAGTTACCAAAACAATTTCCATTTTGCTTTATACTGTACTATAAAGTTACACAGTTACAGGAATTTAGAAAAACTCCTACACATTTATTAGTTAGGCTATTTTGCCGAGCAAAATATAAATGTTTGGACTGATTAAACTCAAATATTTAATACATAATCAAAAATTTAAAAAATTGTATTATAACTGGTCCATTTAAGAAAACTCTTAAAACTAATTGTTACTTACTATTTTGCAAAAAGCAGCGATAAATTCCAACATATGGTTGTATTACTTCTGGCAGAATTTTAGTATTTTCAAATGTTAAAATAAATATCATGTGACACAAAGGTACTCCCCATCCATATAAAAAGTACAGCAAAAACTTTTTAAAATTTTTTCTTTTTTGAATACTGCCAATTGTGCGTCGTGGTGTTCTAGAATAAAAATAATATGATTAATAATATTGTAAGATCACAAAAAACGACCAAAATTTTATCGATTTACTAGAAAGTTCTGGATATTTTGCTATTTAAAATATGCAAATAAGGAAGTTAATGACTTTTTATTGAACACCGTATACATTGTTTATAATTTGTTTTAATACAATGGACCCCTAAAGTCCCACTTTTCTTTAACAGGAATACATATATATTTCGACAAATCTTCGTTAATTCGTGTTTGAATAAGTTGTAACTAGTTCGTGCCACCGCAAAATTCGCTAGATGTGTATTAAGGTGGCTACAGACTATGCGTGTATTCGAAATTCCTAATGCGCGATTCGGGATTCGCCAGCAATTTGTGCATAGTGTGTATGGATTTATTCGTTTAAAATTCATTCGTAAACTATGCAATGCGTGAATTCGTAGCGATTCGCGTTGAAGACGGTAAATTGACGAACACCAAAGGAGGCGCATTAACACGAATCACTGATTCGGGCTGATGCATGTGTATGCGTGCAGGTTCATTTATAGTGGAGTAAAATTTGGAAGAAAAGTCGCTTAGTTATCGAGAAAAAAAAAACCGGCGTAGAACCAAACCAGACTTAGTGGGATTCTTTAATAAGGTAATCGTGTATACGAAATCACTTTTTACGACATTTTTTAGTGGTCGAGAGTTTTTTTATTTCGAAAAAACCAAAAAAAAATCGGTTTTCAATAAAACACGTATTTTAACTTCTCCACTGCTCTATCTTTAATAATATTCATGCTATCAAGTTATTTTTTTTTTTGATTAAAGTAGACACAATAGCGCTTCAAACAACGTCCCACTTGAAGCTGATATTTTTTTGTTAAATTTTTAAAATAGTACGAAACTCAAAATTGTTATTTTTAGTAGCGTAATTTTAGGCAATCGAGAAAAAAGTTTATTATTGAAAATTTATACATACATGCTGCGTTCAAATTGTAGCTAATGTTTAAAAAATTTTTTAGATTCCTTTTATAGTATTGAGTCAGTAATATTTTTTTAACGGCCAAAGTCATATTTTTGCGCGCTTGGGCTTAGCCAATTGTATAGGAGGTATTGGCTTAGCGAGCCGGCCGACTACAAAGATCTTACGGTCCGGTGGAAGTGTAGTAGGTAGTTAAAGTTGTATCAACAGGTTTAAACGCAGATCTAAGGGCTGCTTAAGTTGTTTAGAAAAGAAAAAAATTTAAATATCCGAAACAGTTGGGTAGATTTTTAAACCCATACAAAAATATCAATCATTGTTATTAAATACCCACCTAATAAGTAGGTTTATTCAACTTTTTTTTTATTGGTTGTTGGTAAAGAAAACCACCCACGGGATTCGTTATTTTTTTGATTGTACATTCAAAACTTCATTATTTTTTAAACATTTTTAGCAACAAAAAATTGCGGATGCTTTGTGTCTTTTAATTAAATTTGAGAAATATAGTACATACATTAAATATAAACTAGGGCTTCGTTAAAGGTCTTTTTTAAACAGGAATATATAATTATTTTTTCCATATAAAGAGATGATACGAAGCTATTCTTTGACATGTCTGAATGCTGCTTGAATAAGCAATGTTGCCAGACTTTTGTAATAATTTGGTATTATTGAAGGTTGTTTTTTATATAAAAAACTAACCAGAACTAACAAACAACAACTTTCAAACTATGATCTAGTTCTGGTTAGTTCCGGTTAGGTTTTCCTCGTTAAATTGTAAATTTTTTTTATTATAAATGCGCCGTTCTGGTCGGTCATGATTAGTGCTGGTTAGTTAAAGCGGCTTTTTATTTTCCCTAATTATATTTGTAACTGTTGTAAAACAGATTTGTATCCATCATACACAATTTTCTTACAAATAATTTGCTTCATTGTTTTAAAATTTTAAATAGGTACAGCTCACTCTAAATTTCGACAACCACCACTACTAATGTATTACTTAACTACGCACGCTATCCGCATGCGGGGCTATTGGGTCCCGATAATACTTTTTTACGTCTGAAAAAAAAATTGCTGTTGCCAAACGATACGCTCTAGGAAAAAAATTTTTTTTCAAAAACTTTTGTTATTATTTGGCTATATTTTCTTCGCTGCATGTATGAAAATATTTTCAAAAATAAAAAAGTTTATCGATTGGTGAAAATTTCAATACCAAAAATATTTATTTTTAGTTTATATGATTTTTAGAGGAATGAAAGTGCGAATTGTGCCCAAACTGTTTATAAGGTTAAAAGCGATACAGTGTGGGCTTTAATTTGACACAAAAAAAATTTCGGTATCTTTGATAGTTTTAAAGTTATGGCGGTGGAAACAAAAAAAAAAATCAATTTTTTTATAAGTTAAAGAAAATCACTTTTTATTAATTTAAAAAGTTCGAGACCACAAAAAAATGTCGTAAAATACGATTTCATGTGCCCTGTGACATACTCAAAGAAACCTAACAGGTTTGATCTGGTTCTACGCCAAAAAGATTATTAAAAATGGCAGAGAGTCAGTGTTCTGATGTGTGGTCTGATGATCGCGTCCTGGATTTTATTTACGAAATCGAACAATTGCCATTATTATGAGATCCTATAAATAAAAGAAAAAAAAAACAAAAATAAAAAAAATGATGCATTTTCAAGTTTGGGAAAAAAATTCGGAGTTACTGCTGAAGAAATATTTAAATTTATTACAAACCTACAGTAACTGCCGTCGGAAGATTAAAGACAGTAAATTGTCAGGCGCCGGAACAAGCAGTGTTTACAAACCAATCTGGTTTGCATGTGAAGCACTTCACAAATTTATGGAAAATGTTTATACACCACATGGAGTAACGGAATCAATGGTAAGTACATTTATGCAAGATTTAATTTTAATTATTATACAGGGTGTCCAAAGAGTATCAAAAAACGTCTATAACTTTTTTAATATTTTTTGCTGAGGTTAAGGTCATTTCATTAGTAACTTTCGACGCCGGACATAATGGTGACCTTAGCTTTGACCTAGTCAATGAATTTCAAGGACACTTTTTGTTAATGGAAATAACCATTTTCTTTTACTTACGGAGATATGTACCCCCCCAAAAAGTACCCATAATGTAGATAAAAACTAAAGGAGTTGCTTTTGTTGCAAATTAAGTAGGAAAAAAATAGAAAATGTTTTTTAATATCAAATTTTATTTATATTGTTACATAGTTATTGATAATTGTCTTGTCATTCGACTCTGCCGTTTGTAAAAAAATATTCCGAAAACTCGTTGCGAATATTTTTCACTTCCGTACATGATTTCCTGCCTCTTTTTGTTATTGGAAGAAATGATGTCAATTGATCATCATTATTTCTCCAAGATCCGCGGATAATTTCGCAATTCCTTTCGTTATCAAATGTACCTGCAGGTGTGTACATAGTTTTTGAATTACTGCTTTTTCTGAGGAAATTATGTAGCAATACGCAACATTCTGTGATTAAACGAGCCTTATCCTGGTTTAATAAAATAGGTTTTCGAAGAACCCGGAATACAGCAGACATAATTGCGAAAACATTTTCAATCATTCTACGGGCTCTAGATAGTCTATAGTTAAATATACGCTTTGGCGTGCCTCTATCGTGATTTCCACTATAAGGAACCATAAGATAATCTTTCAGAGGAAATGCGTTGTCACCAACAATAACATAAGGCACAGGTTTTCTCTCATCGGTAGTGCTTCTTCAGATGGTAGATTCAGGGATCCTTTTTCCAACGCTGCATACAAGGAGCAATTGTTAAATACGCCGCCATCTGATATCCGACCTTGGGTTCCTACATTACTGTAAGTTATACAGTAGTCCGCGTCGCATAAAGCCATTAAAACAATACTGAATGTTCCTTTATAGTTTATATATTCACGACCACTGTGTATCGGACTTATTATTACAATATGTTTCCCGTCTATAGCACCGACGCAGTGCGGGAAATTTCATCTTTCTTCGAATAAAGTAGCAATCTTTTTCCATTCATCAGAAGTAGTAGGAATCTGCAAATAAAATGCAACTTTAAAGACAGCATTATTTTGCAAACCTAGTGATTTACATTGTAAGCCTGTATATTGTGTTTTTGTTTTAAATGTTATTTAAAATCGGGATAACAATAAGTATTGGATAAAATAATAATGGCCCTTATGTAGAATTTATTTTATAAAGTAGGTACCTTCGATGTTTTGCTTTTAAATTCATAATGTTTTTTTTCAGGCACTTGAAGGAGAAGGTGATGAAAACAGTGAAGAAAGTTGTGCTTCTACTGATATATCGGATCATACAGATGAAGAACATTCGGAAAAAAAACGCTACTCAAACTGAAGGTGCTGACAACCGACAGCATTTAAAGAAAAAGAAATTCCTCTCACCCAAGAAGGTACCATATAAAAAAGGCAGGCCACGGATGAACACGCTCGAAGAGATGACGAAGCGTATGAGTTTCTTCTCAAAAAGAAAAATGAATCGGTACCCGAAAAAAATGAATGTACTATATTTGGTGAACTGATTGCAGCAAAACTAAAAAAATTAGACGAAGTTAATGGGCAACACGTAATGAACAAAATCAACAATTTATTGTGTCAAGCAACAATTCGTAGCAGATATGCTACCTCTATTTTCACACCGCGTCCATTGCCATCTCACACATTCTATTCTTATTCACCCCAAATATCCCTATCTTCTTCATCAGAAGCTCCGCCGACTCATAGCAGACATGCTAACTCTAATTTCACACCGCTTCCACTGCAATCTCCCACATATTCTTCTTCATCACAACTATCCCTATCTTCAGCAGCCTCACCAATTCATAACACACATGCTAGCTCTAATTTAACACCACTTCCACTACAATCTCCCACATATTCTTCTTCACCACAACTATCTTCTGCAACCTCACCTATTCAGTCTCCAGTCTCACCAATGCGACATAACATTTCTCATCTTTCACATCTATCTTCAACTCCATCGCAGTCTATCGGTCACTCATCACATTAACTTACTCAATTACCTACATCTTCACATATTTCTAACGACTTACCGCAGTCATGTACAGACAAAAGTGAATCATTTTCAGTTGCTCAGTAGTATGAATCAATTTCTGATCATGATATGACTTAATCGAATATGACTTAATCAAAATCAATCGAAATATATACTTTGTGAAATATATTATTATATATAAGCATATTGTGTACTTATTTTTTTACTTACCTCTACCTGATTATGAAGTGCTTTCTTTAAGCTTGGCATACTTCAAGGACAATGGCCGATATAAGCTGTGGTGACATTTTAAATAAATAACTCAAACTTTGGTAACTGTCGCCTGAAGCGAGGAATCGCAAAGTTACTGCCAATCTTTCTTTGGCAGAGATTGTTTGTCTTAGGTGTGTAGTCTGCTTACTTATAGATGGACCCAATATTTGCAGAAGGTATTCAAAATCAGCTGATGCCATCCGGCAAAAGTTTTCAAATTTACCGGAATATTCTAATGATAAATCATTTAGCAAATCACTTCCATTATATCTGCAATACGTTAAAATAATCATTAATATCTAATATAAACTTATACTCACCGGCTCGAAAAACGAAGCATTAACAAAATTTACAACATTTGAAGTCTGATTTAAAAAAAAAGAGTCCTGTCGATTTGAACCGATTTGAACAAGGAAAACCAACATTTTGGTTTTCCTTGTATTAAGTGGGAAAAAAAGAACATTAGTTTTTACTTTAGGACTAAGTTATGAAGCCGAATGATTTAGCTACAGACTGTTAAAAAAAATATTCAAATCGGCCGGAAACTTTTTTTAGCTTAGACCAAATTTGGAAAAAAAATTAATGCTCCGTTTTTCGTGCCGGTGAATGTATTAAGTAGGTACCTGTTTCTGTTTTTTTTTTAAAGAGTGAAACACACTATCATCTCCGTTGCTTCCGTTTTGGCCTTTTTTTCTTTTGCGCCATAATGATAAAAATAGCACTAGCTATTGCTAGGTCGTCACCCATACTTTCGCTTTCAGATCGAAAAAATTAAACGAAAGAAACGTGAATAGCGTGAATACATGCATCTCTAGATTTCGCGCATCGCGAATCGCGAATACATGCATAGTCTGTGGGCTCTGATTTATTTAAACTACGAACTGCCACGAACCGGGCGAATCCCGAATCGCGCATTACGAATTGCGAATACACGCATAGTCCTTAGCCACCTTTAGCTCGGTTTAAATGTGACTGTAGTGGCGGGGGCGCTTAGTTTGTCACAACGTATGTTTTGTAGTAGAATCTTACCATTTGGATATGTAATTTGTCGGAATGCAAGGTACTTTTTATCAAAAATTCTCGGACTACAAGGGGTCTGTGACAGTATTTTATAAACCAACAAACTGAATAATTCGATACCGCCTTGCAAAACGTTTGTCGGATTATCATGGGTCAACTGTAAGGTCAGAGATGAGTAGAGAGATTGCCGATGGCAATGGAGCGAAGTGTACCAGCGAATGTTGTCACTAGACGCACACTACATGGACGAGAACGAGAGACGCACCGACGTTCTCGGACGACCAGTGGTCGATTTTCATGTTAATAAAAAATTATTTATTAACAATTTTCATTTTACGATGGCATACAATTATAATTTTATTAAAAATATTGATAAAAATTTTAAAAAAAGTACTCCCGAGTGGGAATTAAAACTGCGGTCGTGGTTCGTCTCCGATTCTCGTCCATGTAGGTGCACTTTAGCAGCAAAGTGCGTCTAGTTCGGGAGTTGACCATGCGGGGGCGCTCTTTTTTCCGTCGCGTTTTCATAACACGGCATCGGCAATCTCCCTATTCATCTCTGGTAAGGTTATCAAGACCCGGTAGCGTAATATAATAAGTATATTAGCACCATCGAAAAAGAATCAATTAAATAAGGCGTCCTCACGTTGCCTACTATTTGTCCCGTCAGAGCCAATGTGAAGAAGTCCGATTTAAAAATCAAAATTATTCTAAGCGCTTTTATGGTATAGAGTTTTATTGAAAACTTTTTTATTCATACATATGGGTGACCATTTTGTTGGTAACATTCTCGTTCGACGTACACACCAGATCCACGTTACAACAAGACCACAAAACACAAAACCAAAAAAAGACTAAATAAATCGCCAACATGTGAAGGGGATCGAGAACATTGGCCATATTCCTTTGATAATAACGAACGCGATAGCCTATCCAACGCAACGCACACGCCAACGTTGGAACCAATGCAAATTTTTCAATCCACACGTTGAACGGGTAGCTTTGGGGTCAACATTTGTGCCAACGTGTGGACCCGGCCTTATACTTGGAAAATTATGATTTTGCTTAGCTGAGCCCCTATAGAAAAATACGGAGAACAACTTCCAAATTTGACATGTTTTGATCGTTTAGGATGCCGCTAATGTTAAAGGACCTTTTTTTGTATTCAATAAAATTTTTGTTCAAGTGTGACTTTTGAATATACACTGTGTGTCATCAGGAAATTTTATTAATTTTGTTGGAATTCCGAAATTTGGACATGAAGGATCAATTCGGGAGGGTTTAAAATATCTTACCCCAGATTTTCGGCATGAATTGAAGAAACATTACCAATGTGAATATGGTTTATTTTTAGGGAAAAATTTGTTATTTATTATCTCGCAAACGACAAGAAAAAAAAGTTACAATTGGGCAGTTATGTATAATTTCATATGCGCTTAAAAATTATTTTATAAAAACTTAGGTTTCGATTAAAACAAAATTATCGATAACATATTTCAATTCTAAGACATACCCACTATGTAAAATATTTTTTTCATGAAAATAATTGTTTTTAATTTAATAAATTTATTTCAAGTTATAGCGATGTTGCGCCAGGAAAAAAGTTCCGCACTGAGTGTATCGGTGTCCTTTTTCAACGCATAAAGATAATAAAAGATGGAAATATACTCAGTGTGCACTGGTCTAACTAATGGTTTTTGCTATTAGAGACTCACACTATGTAAGTAAATACATAAAATTTATTATCTTTAATATAGGAATTTAGCACACTTGGATATTAAATGTTTATTTTGTTTTTCTTTTCTTTATATTTTCACATTTGAAAAAATAAATAGAAATTCATTATAGCTTGAGACTTATATTTTTTTAAAACATTGATTGAAGAGCCTATTTTTTTACTCTAATTTACTTGTTGACAAAACCATTTAATTAGTGTTATATTAACGCAATATTAAGAACACGCATATTTTGTCATACACCATAACGAATTAACAAAATTTTAAACAGCCTATTTAAAGGTATGTAAGTAGTAGTAAGGGTCCCACCTGGAAGGATCCCGTAGGGCTTACAGGCCCTCCGAACTCCCCCTAGGCTTGCCAACCACCCCTCGCTCTCCTTTTGGCTGAGCAAGTCCTCACTACGTGTTTGCCATGTTGGCTATCACGGTTGTTTGGGGTTTTGAAGTTTTTGGCTTAGCCTGGAATCTGGCTTAGCGGAGTGGGGTTTAAGAAGTGACTGAGAAGCTGGGGCCTTTTGCCCTAGTGACTCGTGACAATCCATGAAATCAGTTTTTATGTAAGCTTGAGAGGCCAGGGGTTGGGTGGTACCCGGGTCAATTACCTTAGGTACACCTTTAAAGGTATGTAACTGGTAGTCACAAAGGATAATTTCGTATATAAGCATTTTTATGCGGAATCCAGATTTGCTTATATTACCTTTGTTTAAAAACTACTTGATGTGACTTTGGTTTTGTTATTGTTAAGCATATGGTCAAACACATACACAAGCTGATAAAAGGTTACACACTTACTTTAAATAGGTTACTTACTTTACCTTTTAATACGTGTGCTTTTTAACTATGTAATATTGTTATTTTGTACAAAAATATTTTTTAAAAGTATTTTTCTACAACCAAGCCCAAAGTACCATGTGTGCGGTTCAAAAAGAAAGCGCAAAGTTGCACTTTTTCCGAGGAGCAAGCGTTTTTCTATTTTGTCACTCGCTGAGCAGCAAAATAACCAAAACTCTCGCCGAGTTACCATGGAAATCATAACAATAACACACATGTGTAACGCGAAATGATGCCTGCACGTTCTAAAATCTAAACTGTCAAATTTAAGGTTATCAATAACACAGGCCCACAAAAAAGTGGTGTGTGCTGGGTGTCGGACTAGGATTTTCTGAAGTATTTTTTCCGCTAAACACGAATCTGAAGTCAAAATTGGGGTCAAATAGCAAATAATCGAGATAAGGTGTAATCTCAGATATTAACGATTTTTTTTTTAAATTTAAAAAGTCAATATCTTAAAAACTATAAAAAATACACCAAAATTTATATGACATAAACTATGTATTTTTACAAGACTTTTAATTTAAGTTATATAAACTTTTTGTCTAAATGCAATATTTTTGAGTTATAATCAAAAAACCAAATTTTCAATATTTTTTCAAGGTATACCTCTGAAGAAATTTGAAAATATTTTTTAAATTATTTTTGGATTTTTTTTTGCAAATTTTTGGTGATTCGGTATTTAAATGAATAAAATAAAAGATTTATTATTAAAAAACCCCTAAAATCATATTGATAAAAAAAATCCTATTTTGGACTGAAATTTTTTGTCAAAATTACATTTTTGTTTATATCTTCTTTATTATTTATCTTATCAGAAATGTTGATATATCTTTTTTTATGGACACTTTAAAAAGCTCTGTATGCAATGTACCACTTTGCACTCTTAATACACAAAATAAATAGCCATTATGTCCAATAGACTGTGACTATGTATTTGTGTCTTCAGCAGGTAAAGTAATGGCCATGGTCTGGAGCAGCATGTGTGTGTGTGTGTGTGTGTCAAGGAAGTTCGAAGGTGAATGGAAGCCCAATACTATGGCCTATTCGATCAAAAAGTATCCGGCCCACTATGAAAATAAGTGTCATGAGAGGCCCCCTCGGTCCTGCGCAGTAACAAAATTCCCCAAAATATTGTAATGTGATGCTCACCTACACACAGTTTGTAGGTAGGCAACACATTATCTTTTGACAGAGCCGGAGTCCCGTTTTTGTGCGACGGTGTGGTGTCTATAAAACTATACCCGCGGTGTGCCGTTGTCTCATCAATCCTTCCAAGCGATTGTTTTGCTTTGTGTGATTTTATTTTGTGGTTGCAGAAGTTTTTTTTTTATTCATAAAAACCTTCATATTTTAGTGATTATTGATTTATTTAATTATGACTATAATTTTGTATCTATTGTTTTTTACTTACAATATTGTAACAAAATGATTGAAAGTTATATGGTTTTGTCTTGCAAATCCAAGGGTAACATATCCGGAATATCCCTCATTAGGAAAACAAGCGCAGGTCAATTCAAATATCACTTTCACAAAACCATAAACTAATCGTGAATTGGGGCTTCAAAAATCTTGTCCAGTTTAATGCTCCAAGACCCAATCATGTTCGGTGTCGCGAAAAATCATTTTGGCGTTACTTTTGAGAACAACTTTAACTAACACAAACACATTACATCCATAGCCTCAGCTGTTTTAAAAAGCTTGGATTTCTCTTTTGAGCCGGTAAGTATTTCTATCCGTTTTTCCTTCTCCAAATATTTGGGTCTGGTGTATATAAACTTCCCTTTACCACACTTAACGGTACGTTAGTATTGAAGCCTCAGTCTAGGTGGACTGCCTGACGATATAAAAAAAATATGTAAAAAATTCTATACTTTTGTTAAATTTGTTTAAGTTATCTGCATGAGGTAACACTATTTTATTGTTCTTTTATACAAATTATAAATTTATAAAATATTGTATTAGCCTAAAACACAAACAACCAGTTTAAATTATGATAAGATTTTACTTTTCCTGACCCTTGCCGATTTCGATGATTTTTTGCATACAGAGGCGCTGATTACAAATTTAAAGTAAGCGTTTTTCTTCAACGTTTTAGTTTTCAGATATCAATCCTTAAATATAATAATTAGATTAAACTCATTTACACTATTTCGCCCTTCTTTTATCACAGAATTCGTGATAATTACATGAAACTATCATACAATGTTTAAAATTTAGTTTAAAAAATTGTGTTGTTAATTATTTTATTAAGATTTTTGGTAAAAATACAAAACTCCCAAAAATATCCACTATTTAAATAAAAGGCTGTGAAGTGGTGCCATCAGTTATTTCCATGTTAAATCTGATGATATAAAATCCAATAATACACAATAATTTTAAATATTCTATAACAGTTTCGTTTATTAACCGACAATGTTGTGCAAAAAAATAAAAAAAAAACAGTGAACGTTTACTTAGTCTGAATTTGACATTTGATGTCATACATGTTATTCATGGTAACAAACAATTATCGAAGTCCGGACCTGACCTACGATTAATTGTGCAAACTCCGCGGGGCCGATTCCCCTATTCCCGCTGCCCTGCACGCCTGGACAATTTTGTTCTACAACATTGGCCTTCCATACACCTTTAAACTTCCTTGGTGTGTGTGTGTGTTTAAATTTGTTAAGCCTATTCCAGACCCATATACATTTGTCCGCAAACAAATGTTTAAAAACAGTTGTCCGCAAACAAAACATTTTAGATATTTTTATTGATTTATAAAAAAATAAATATGATTTTTTTTAAATACCACCAATATTTTATAGTTTAATTATGTTTATTTTGACAAAAGCAATAGGCATTAAAAAAAAAATGATATCAGGGGGGGTTGATACCAGAGGGGGTTCAAATATAATCCGAGATTAATTTTCAAAATTTTGTCTTCACATTTTTGCAATGATCTATAAGTATAGAAGAAAGCATAATGTCATAGTCACTTCAATGGTTTTTATTAAGTATTTGCCAAAATAACAGAGCAGGTAGTTCATGTTTCCGTAGAGAGAAGGGGAGAGACGCAATGCCTAATTCAAGAAGTTGCACAGTTTATATCAAGCGTTTCGGGATTTCACGTCAGCGCCACATCGCTTTAAATTTAAAAATCGGCAATGCGCATCACACAAAATCCCGAAAAGAAGTGCTATGTTGAGTTAAAAGCGGGATAGGATAAAGTTTATAAGATATTGATGTGATAACAGGTTTGTTCCAACAAGTACGTCTCTGTTGGAACCCACTTCAATCACTGCGCATGAGCGTGATCGTTCGGTGACGGTTTTTCGAGGTGCTGGAACAAACCTTTAATGGCTAGGAATACGACAATGGGACCCTTGCATAAAATTTATTTTGATTAAAAAACATGTCAAATCTCTTCCTTTACCTGTATCAATGAACCATCTCCCAAATATCTTTTTTTGGAAAAAATTAGTTTCGGCGTAATTACGATGAAAAGTTCTGCTCTGACCCTTTTAATGTGTCGTCAGCAAGGAAGTTTAAAGGTGTATGGAAGCCCAATGCTATGGCCCATTCGATTGTTGCGAGTATTTACACGATTCTCGCAACATTATAAATTCTCTAAATAATTGTTAACGAAAATCTATAATTCAATAATTATTATCAGTCAAACTTAAATGAAACATCTGTAAAATAATCATTATCAATCAACTTAAATAAAAACATAAAATATTTACTATTAAAATCGCGGACACCCTGTAAGACAGAACATACAAGCTGTATATAACACCATCAAATAGAAGATGATCATGATATCGATTTTTATCGGTTAGGCAACATACTACACTATGGATTACATCTATCTTTCTCTATCTATCTTTCTATCTCTCTCTTACAACCGCGACTAACTTAATCAGTAAAGGGCGTTGTTGCAAACCGGCTGGTTTAAATATAATTTTGGTAAAAGGTTTTTCACGGTTAACGATATTCAAATCAGCTGTTGAAAGCAGAAAATTTCGTTCGTATTTGTTCACTTAGAATTATTATGTGTGTGCAGTGTACAAGTTGAGTGGAAAACCGTATAAATACCGCGAAAAATTCAAATTCGTGGTACTCCTTGTCGCTTAAAAGAGTACTGCCCTTTTTTGGTAAAAAGGGACATGTGAGCGAAATAAAAGATCACCATTGGACCTTGTATTTAAATAGTGGGAATCAGGAGCCGAAAAGGTAGCCAAATTCCTTCAAGTCAGGCTTTTTGATTTCGACACTTCTTATGGTAAGTCGGTCTCCCCTTTTATTTCTCTTAAACTTGTGCTAAAAATTTTTCCTTTTGGTTATGTATAAGTATACATGATATGTTTTTGGTTATTGCTTTTGTGGATTTTAGGGAAAAATCCAAAATTTATTCCTGAAGGGAGTTATTACTTAATGATTTGTTAAGGTCTCTTTTTTTCTTTCAAGCCGATCAGGCGCCATTTTGTTGAAACCCATGTGTTCTGGTGCTTACACATTTTGATGTAGGCGAATATATAGAAGTTGGAGCATTTCCCTTTCCTTGAAACATAAGACCTTTTCTGCTGTTCCTTTTTTTTAGTCTAGACCTGGATAAGATCCTAGGATCACAGCCTACTGGCACTAGAGTCTGGGAGACGTAAAAACTGGAGCAGACTACCCCAACAGGGAATGTCCAATCTAAAATTTAGCAAGCAGCAGTAAAAGATCTGGGCCAGGAGAGTCTATGAAGTGAACCACAGGTGAGTCAAAATTCGTATCAATTATTATTTTTTTGCACATAGGTGCGAAGGATTGATATTTTGACTCAAGTCCTGTGGGGTTCAATTCATAGCGGTCCAGATTCTTTTTAAGTTAAGGGGTTTCAATTTTTTTTTAAGAAAAGGACCATCAATAAATCTAGTGTTTTTGGAAAATATTGCGAAGCCACAATATTTTGCTTTACCTTATTATATCTTACCGTGGAAGGCGCTAGGATATAGCGTTTCCATTACTGTTATTAATTTTTGTACTGTGTAGTACGAAGCCTTGACAAATGTCTTGTTGAGGACAGATTTTTGCGCCGCGTGGCGTGTAAATTAGCAAGTAGTTGACAGGGAGGTCGTTTATATATTCAGGGAGGTGTCGAAAACAAAAAGGCCAAATTGCATATATGTTTGTATAGATCAACATTTTCCTTGTACCTTATGGTTATGCAAGTTATGTTTAAATTAACATATACTTTATTAACTTTTTTAAATACTTAAATAAAGTTCCAGGAAAGCCCTGGAAGTTTATTTTTATAAAGTTTTTTTGCTTGATGCAATTGGAATTTTATTAATTTTTTGTTAGAGTACCTAAATAAAGTTCTAGGAAAGTCCTGGAAATTTATTTTTATAATTTTTTTTTGAAGCAATTGTAATATATTTCCTCGTCTAGAATTTAAGACGAATTTTTTTTTACTTTTATTTTCATTACTCGAGGAGTTTTTTTTTTGATTAGAGTAAAAGAAATGTTTTCATAAAGGTAAAATTTTTAAAGATCAGAGCTGTCAAGTTTGAAATTTTTTTGAAACCATAAGACATAAATTCAAGACCTATACCGAAATAACCTTGGTGTACCGATACTGCCTTCATTTCTTTTTTTTATGTACTGCTGTGAACAACAACCTCCACTGGCCGCTGTCACGGTGACGTCATCGCCCAGCCTTCAGGGACGTACTTGTTGAGGAGTTCATCAACCACGACCTCAGCACAGGAGGGAAGGTATATCTACTGCACCAAGAGGTCATCAAAGCCAACTTCAAAGTCAGTTTCGATTAAATTTCAAATCTCTTTTAAAAAATTTTGTAGTCAACATTTCAAGATTGTTAAAATATAAAAAAAATGTATATATTTTACATATAAATGTATGTTATTAGATTTGTGTTAAAAAAAAAAGGTCTGTCAAATCTTTTATTTTATACCTAACCCCTGTTAGGAGTTAGTTGTCTGATATAAAAAAGAACTTTACTTTACATCTTAAAAATTACTAGCGTGCTCCGAACCTTTACGCCCTGAGCTAACCTTAACATCTTTGCACACAGAGGCAAAGGAAAAAATACTCTCTCAAAATTGCCCTTCCCTCTTGTTTATCCCAGCTCTCAGCAGGGGGATTATATAAAAAGGAAGGTGTAGCACGATCAAAAAATGTCCAGCCCAGTATGAAAATAACTGTCAGAGTTGGCCCCGCCGATTTTGCGCAATAACGAAATTCCACGAAATAATTTAATGTGTTGCCTACTTACACACTGATAAATCAGTGTGTAGTTAGGCAACACATTATACTTTTATGAGAGCCGTATTAGTTTCGATTGTTTTGCTTTGTGTGATTATATTTTTTGGTTGCAGACGTTTTTTGGATTGATAAAAACCTTCTTATTTTAGTGATTAGTGTTTATTAAATTGTGACTATAATTTTGTGTTTATTGTTTGTTACTTATAATATCGTAACAAAATGACTAGAGTATGTATGGTTTTGTCTGGCAAATCTAAGGGTAACATACCCGGCATTTTTTACTTTAGATACGTATTTCTTATATTTAAATTAGGTGCTTCTTATGAGACGTAACGTTAGGTAACCGAATAAATAATAATATATCAATTATAAATTATAGAAAATGAAAATTTTATAGGAAATAGCAGTGAGAAAAGTAAGGCAATCTTAACTATTTTTTAGATGATTTCCACTATGTTTGTGTATTTCTGTGGATTATTAAAAAGAAATAAGTTTTACATTTAGGTACTTTTATTTCATTTAATAATTTAGTACATTCTTTTAAAGGATCAAAATTATTAATTACTGGGCAGACCAGGCAAATTTTAATATATACAGGTCCCTCTAATTGAATAAAAGAAAGTAAAATTTTATGTTAAAGTTCCTTTTTGCTTTTCTGTATTTGTTTAAAAATAAATTAGATTTTTGGTTTCTTAAACTTACATTATCAACTTTTAACATACTGTAGACACATAATATTTAACGGTTATTGTTACAATAGATACCTAGGTACCAAGCTTTACTAAACATTTTTAACCACTGTTATTCTGTCTCATGAATGTTTGTTATTAGTGAAAAGTATATGCCTAAAAAGCAGTTATAAAAATTTTCACTTTTTAATGTACAACCACAATCTTAGGATTAGATGAAACTCATTCACACTATCTTGCCCAATCTTAGGATTAGATTAAACTCATTCAAACTATCTTGCCCTTCTTTTATCACAAACTTGGTGATAAGTACATGAAACTATCATACAATGTTTGAAATTTATTTTTAAAAAATCGTGTTTTTATTTATTTACAAAGATTTTTGGTAAAAATACAAAACTCCCAAAAATATCGACCATTTAAATAGAATAAGGCTGTAAAGTGGCGCCATCTATTCTTTCCATATTATATCAGATGATATAAAATCCAATATTACACAATAATTTTAAATATTCTATGGTAGTATCGTTTAATAACCAACAATTTTGTGCAAAAAATAAAAAAAACAGTGAATGCTTGAATTTGACATTTGATGATGTCAACTTTATAGATAGTAACAAAGAATTATGGAAGTCCGGCTCTGACCTACTATTCATTGCGCAAACTCCGCGGGGCCAATCCCCCGATTCCCTCTGCCCTGCACGCCTGGACAATTTTGTTCTACAGTATTGGGCTTCCATACACCTTTAAACTTCCTTGGTCGTCAGACCAAAAATCTGTGTGACGGTACAAGAGTTGCCAAGTAGTAATATTAGTTTTTTTTTTGCTTTGTTTATTTATTTCATTTAGAGCAAAAAGAGAAAATCCATTGTGTTGCTTTATTCCGATTCAAGATAAATCGGTTTAATGTCAAATTAATGTGCAACATATAAATGTAAAGGGTAATTACACCGTCAATATCCATCGGAGTTACCACAAAAAAATAAATAAATTTCACAAAAACAGGATAAAGCTCAAAACAGCTATTTATTATCGTTTCGAAAAAACACCTCGTAAGTAATAATTATTACCGACCTTTTGAACCAATGCAATACACTTTTATTGATAACCACAAATCTGTGGTCATTGTACCCTTTTTGATTTTTACGATTTTATAAGAATCAGATATATTGATTACGTACTTATCTATGCAGTAATGAAAAAAATTTTGCAATCCGTTTATTTCTAACAGGGTATCCTTAAAATTAACGCACGCTTGCAAAAATCCAACTAGTTTATACCCTAAAAGTTTTGGAGTTATCTATAAAGGCTTGCCCTTTCCATTAAGCTTTCAGTTCTAATCAGTTTTCTGCCAATTTAATTATTTAAAAACAAAATATAATTACTACGCCTCCCCGCGCTTGTTTTTGCTTGCTTTTTTGAACGTGACCAGATTTTTACAAATTTTTATTTTATTTATATTTTATTTTTAATTTAAATACAAAATTCATTTTGTTTCTTTTGTTCTTTGAGTAAATAATTTTTACTAATGACCTAAAGAGCTTGTTTTTGCTTAGAATAATATTTAAATATAAATGTCACTTAAATGCTTAGCATGATAGTATGATACCTATAAAACAAGGGTTTAATAATGTCAGTACCGGTAGACCCCGATCGTGATATGGATCGGTGCACACTAATTCGCTCCCGCAGACAGGTACCCATTCCATTTGCTACCTAATTCGCTCCCGAGGCTATATGCTAGTTCGCTCCCGCCATTCTAAGAAACTCAAGAATGATAATAGGCATCGTGAATAAAACGCTTATATATAATACGATTTTTTTATTTTGGCATAAACCTATAAGAAATACATTTTACATGAAACGCTTTATTATGCAGGGACTCGGCTAAAAAATTACATTTTAATGTAATGACCTAGCCAAAAGAGGATCAGCCGCGGAAATGATAGGCCCGGAGCCATTCTGCGGTATCTCGGCAGGTCTCTTCAAAGCATCTATTAAGAGTTGGGTAGACAGACAGTTTCAAAGCTGGTGGGTACAAACACCGGGACAATGACAGGCAAAGCAGTTCATTAAGACCTGCTCGGCCAAGTTTACATCGGACCTACTGAGCCACAGCCGTAAGGTCGTAAGGATAACCGTAGGTCAACTAACAGGTCATTGTAAACTCAACAAGCACCTGGAAAGAATAAACCTGGTGGAGGATAGCCTGTGTAGGTTCTGCCAGGAGGCTGAAGAAACAGCCCTACATGTGTGGTGCCATTGCGAAGCACTATGCAGGCTTAGGTTTACTAGGCTTGGGAAGGAGAAGCCAAAACCGGCAAGTTATATGGAGTGGCCAGTGTCGAGACTCTGGAGTCTAGTTAAGAAGACGGGCTTGGACAAGGTACTCTAAAGAACGATAGGAGAAACCACAATAAATCTGGTAAGGTTGCAGTGGTGGAGGTCATTTTTCGCCATCTCCGCTCAAATAATCTAATCTAATAATCTAATGTAATAATTTAGGGTCTTTTTTAATACGTCTGAAATATAATTGGGGAAAATAAATAGCCGCTTTGCTAACCAGAACTACCAAGACCGACTAGAAGTTAGGTCTTTTGAATTTATCTAAATTATTTGTAGAAGTTATAAACAAAATTTTAACAACGTATTAGAAAAAACTTGGGGAATAAATAATTATACATTTTAAAAAAATATAACTTCTACCATATTAAAAATTATAAAAATGTTGTTAACTTCTATGTAGGAATAATTTAGACAAATTCAAAAGCCCTAGGTTCTAGTCGGTCATGGTTAGTTCTGGTTAGCAAAGCGGCTTTTTATTTTCCCCAATTATATATCAGACGTAAAAATGCGGTAGAAAAGATCCATGATTTGCTTTTTTTACATTAAATGCATTATTTAGAAAACCGCCGAGTCCAGGTATAAATTACTTCTAAGAATTTTTAACCCGGAGCGAACTCGCCCCCGACCTTTTTATTCAAATGAGTGATATTCTGACCATCGGAGCGAACTAGTATACACCCATATGGATTCTACCAAAGACAATTGTAGTTTTACTATAGACCCACAAAGCAATGCTAAGTTTTTGGTAATAATTTTGGACGCTCGCTTGCTGGTGCGAGCTTCCATCAGGAGAAAATACGTTCACTCGCTTCTGTATAAACGAACACTGTTGCCAAAGCTATAATAATGGTAACAGTAAGTTATTATTTTAACGAGAAATATGCCAAATTTATAATAATAATAATAATTAAAACATTTTCTTGCTGTTAAATAATACCATTTTAATTTTGTAAATTTTTACATTTAATGTATATATGTCTTTATATATCCGTCTGTTAATGTTAAAATTAAACATAAGGAAATGGACAAAAAAATGTTATAAAAAGAATGAACTCTTTGTTAAATGTTAGTTCAGTAAATGGAAGTAAAAAGAAATTATACTATTGACAAATATTT
Organism: Listronotus oregonensis; assembly: GCA_019359885.1. Lineage (NCBI taxonomy): Eukaryota > Metazoa > Arthropoda > Insecta > Coleoptera > Curculionidae > Listronotus > Listronotus oregonensis. Next base: position 46,286 of record JAHBCN010001709.1, on the reverse strand, counting down.
TTAGACATTTTCATAAACGCACCTTAAACACGTCAGTAAGAATACACATTTTACGTCTTATTATTACCACTACAGAAAAAACACAGCTCTGAAATAGCAACACGAAATGCAAGACATTCAATAAAAATTAAAGGTATTAAACTTTAGAAAATTAGCCATTAATATATTGTTAAAATGTGGAAAACAATCGATCGGATCGTTCGATTTCGCAATAATAAATGAATATTAATTTTTGTTGTATAGTTTCAGTATTTCTTGTTAGGTGTGAAAGTCATTAAATAAAAAATATAATTAAAAAAAAATTAAATCATATTGAACATCATGTACATCAAAACATCAATTACAAATATATTTTTTAATCAAATTTAAATTTTCCAAAGTAAAAATTTACATAATTAAAATTTTATTATTATACAGCAAAAAATATCTTTATTACAACGAATTTGGCCTATTTTCCACAGAAATAATTCCTAATTACTGTTTTCATTGTAAGAGCTTTGGCAACAGCGTTCGTTTTTATAGCAGCGTTTGAATGTATTTTCTCCCGATGGACGCTGGCTCCAATAAGCGAGCGTCCAAACTTATTACCAAAAATTTAGCATTGATTTGTGTGTCTATAGTGAAACTACAATTGTCTTTGATTCTACTCAACAGGAAAAATACAAAATACCACTATCACCTCATATTCATATGAGCTTTTCCACAAATTAGTTGGGACATTGGCAAGGTTTCCTTTCTATGTAAAAAGTATGGTGTTGCAAAATTTAAATCTAAAAATAAAAACTTACCCAAAAGTCCACCAAATGTCCAGAGACATAATATTGACCCAAGCAAAGGATGCACAACTGAAGAATATCAATAAATAAGCTACAACAAGATCAAAAAGTATATGTAAGGAATGATAAATGATCGAATTTAAAAATAATTTAATAATCAAATTTTTGGATTTAAGTCTCTCATTAGAAGACATTTATCATTGTTACTTCGCCGATTATGTTGTAAATCACTGCGCAAAGAACACTTCGCGTAGGGCTTATGATTCCACCTATTGGCATTCTTATAGTTTTTATGTAAAATAATTTAAAACTTGCAATTGCCAACATAAAATATCCACGACTAAACTATATACTTGTTCATATGAAATGTCAAGTGTTTTAAAAATAAAGAAGACTTCTCTAAAGGTTTTTTTGTAAATATCATACAAAATGCAAGTTGAAAACTAAATACTTTTCCTTTGAGGTACAAACCCCGATAGAATACAGTTTATTTAACAAATTGAGTATTAAATATTTTGACATTTATCTTTTTATAAAATAAAAAACCAGATATCATATATATAAACACGTATAAAGTCTATTCGAAGTCAATCCGAACAGCATAAAATCTGAAACGCCGGTTAGAGGCGACATTTTCTTTATAAGGCATGGGCGTGCAGCATTTAACATAAAATAATGAAAATTTATTCTCATTATTTATAGTTACGCGGACTCATTTTTTTTAATTAGTAGGTATTATATAATATAAGAAATATATAAGAAAACACTCACCCATTTATGATTTTATGTTATTTCCTATAATTGATAAAAAGTCAAAATTCACTATCCGAATTTTCAGAGCTTGAATCAGAATTTGGGTTTATAATAATGGGGTCAATGGCCGGTAAAATACAATATTCATTTTCTTTCACTATGACATGCTAAACACATTTCATCCATTTACCACTGTCATTTACTTCATTAACAACTGCCCTTATATTTTCCAGTACGAAAGCACTGTCAGTTGGGGATTGATTATATTTCCTTAGTTTGTTCTTGACTGCAGCCCAAATCATCTCGATGGGATTAAATACGTAGTAATAAGGGGGAAGACGTAAAATAGTATGACCATGTGCTTCGCATAATTTGTCGATAACATATTCCTTTTAAAAGTTCTCTTTTTTTATAGCTTCCAATAACACCTTTTTTGTAGACTTTTGGGGAATTTCCATGTTTTTACTTTCCATAAATTTAAGAATATCATCCTTCTTTGTGTTGCTATTGGGAACTTTGTTGTCTAAACGTGAATGATAAGACGCATTGTCCATAACAATGACAGAATTTGGAGGCAGATTCGGCAGCAACTGTTCAATAAACCACTTTTCGAATAGATTGGCGGTCATATCTTTATGGTAGTCAGCCGATGAATTCTTTATATTTTTAGCTGACAATAATAGAGCGTTAGGAACAAAACCTTTATTGCTGCCTGCGTGTAATATAATTACTCGTTTTCCGCGAGAACAGGGCCCCTTTAGTGTACACTTATTACTATTATCCGCCCAACCATATTTAACAAGATCATGTGTGTCGAACCAAGTTTCGTCCAGGTACACTATCTCCCTTTTTGATTGGAGATATTCCTTAATTTTACGTAAATATTCTTGCCGCCATTCTACGATACGAGACGATTCCATTAAAACCATCCTTTGGTTTAATTTTTTTGTTCTTGAAGCCGCAATCTAGCAAAATATTACGCAAGGCGTCCAAAGATTTATATTCATAATCTGGATAATCCCGAAACTTATCCTGAATCATTTCTAATGTTGGGACTTTGTTTTCTTCGTAAAATTGATAAACTATTCGGAGTATAACTTCTTTGTCGCCATTATCAACTTTTTTAAGCTTCTGGTTAGATCTTTTTCGCTTTACGGAATGGTCGATGGTATATCCTTCTCTAATAACTGTGTAAATTGTAGTACGAGCAAGTTGTACCAGTAATTTTAGGTTTCTGATAACATTTTTAAAACAAAGGAGAAATGCTGTGTACAATACTTTCGTTAACACTCGGTATATATGTTTGGGTGTAATTCCTTTTGAATTTTTTTTTTCGAGTGTATATAAAAAACATTTATAGCACGACATTTTGCATCACTGTCTTATCAAGTTTTACTCATTGGTGTTTCATAAAATAAAAACTTAGAGTTAAAGCACTTTAAAACCCAAGACCTAAAACGCTCCCGCTTCGATTTATCTACAGGATTGGCAAGGCAAGGGCTTGCGAGCCAATTTTAATGTAAAAGAGAGATACATACGGTATAACGCCAGATTGAAAAGAGAACGACAACAATTTCCCCTATTCCCCCTCCAAATACAACGATGACCGACGGCACCCGCGATTTGTTAGGATATTGTCGACAGTGTTGTCATTTCATAAAATATTTATTAGCAATTTTAGAAATGTTCTAAAAATCATACCATTTTATAAATCCTTTTATTTAATAAAAAGTTATGATCTTAGCAAACAAAAAAAAAGGAATGTGTAAAAAATATTAATGTTTTAGAATGGTTAAAGATACTTTATTTTTTTTAATTAAATGTATTTATTATTTTATCGAGCAAGACAACATAAACAATTTTATTTTTACTGGTTGGCAACATTGCCTGTCGCGTTCACTTGCATCGCAATTACAACGGCTAAGCGGCTAATCTCCTTTTCTCAAAGGCTTTTGCGTTGAAAAAATAATATTCTGCTATTTAAAAAAATCTATTCGCGTGAGCAAAGAATTAATATCTATTATTTTATGGTATTCCAAAGCTGAAAGTGCCAATGAAGTTGTTGGGCAATTTTCTTTTACGTACCCTGGCCAACAGGTCCCATACCGCCAAACGATTTTAAATATTTTTAATAGTTTTAAAAAATCCGGGTGCATTAAACAATGTGGTAAATGCTATCACGATGACCATGAAGCCCGTCATATTCCTGAAGAAATAGTCGACGAATATGTATGTGCTTTTGTGGAAGCAAATGAGCCATGCTCCAGCATCCAAATTTCCCAAGAAATTGGCATTCCAGACCGCACAGTAAGACATGTTTTAAAAAAGCATGGATATAAATTAGAACTACTCAAGAAATTTTCCCAGATGATTATATCAGGCGAATGGAGTTTTGTGAGACCGTGAGAAGGAAAATTGATGAAAATGACAATTTTCTAAAAAATATTCTGTTTACAGATGATTCATCATTTTCTCTTTATGGTTATCATAATCCTGCAGTCGCCAGATATTGGTCACGGGAAAATAAACATTTAAGTGCGCCTGTACGGACACAATATCCCCAAAAATGAAACATTTGGGCGGATATTTTGGGCGACCACATTGTAGGACCTTTTGTTATTGAAGGCAACTTAAATGGGCAAAAATATTTGCGAATGCTGCAAGAGGAAATTATACCAGCTGTGCGAAACCTAAATGTTAATTTCGAGGAAATTTGGTTTCAGCAGGATAGCTGTCCTGCTCATAATGCAAGGCCAATTCAGGAATTTGTCACTAGGACTTTTCCTGAACGGCTTATTTGTGGCAGAGGTACCATACCATGGCCGGCAAGGTCACCGGATTTGACTACTCTTGACTTTTTTTGTGGGACCAATTAACTCAACTAATTTACAGGTATCCACATGAGAGGCCTGCAAATTTACATGAGTTAAGGGCAAAAATTTTTGACATTACTAACTTCATTACACCGGAGGTATTGTCGAATGTTAGGACGGAGTTTTATAATCGGCTCGGGTATTGCGAAGCTCAGCAGGGCAATGTCTTCGGGCATTTGTTAAAATGAGAATGCTATTGAGTTTATTTTTTAGAGTTTTTTAATTTTTAAGAATGTTCATAATTTTTTTTTAGAATTGCAGTTATTATTTTATTTTTAGGCTTAAGTCTGATAAAAAAATCAACAACCTTTTAATGTATTGTATGTATGTTTATTAAATAATAGAGTGATTAACATAACCGCATAAAAACCAAAATATCGTCAAAAATCTCCAAAAAATGCGATTAACAACCAATACTTCAACGTCCGGCGTTCGGTAGATACTGACTGATTAGTGTGTGTGTGTGTGTGTGTGTGTCTAGTCGCAGTGCGGCCACGGTATTCCCCTCTTTTTCTTGGGTCGGTAGAAGGGGATTCCATGACGGCATGTCTTCTGCCTGTCTTTATTTCGCTCAAGCCTTTGCCTATTTAATTGACATCTCCTTTTATCGCACTGAAAATCTCTGCATACAAGAAACTTGTTTGCCAGACGTGTATAATTTTTGACAAAACTTTCTAACAGCATAAGAGACAATCTCTAAAGGTTTTTTTTGACGGCAATAATGAAAACCGTGGGAAAACCTTTTTTTTTCAATTAGAAAATTAGTGCAAAAATGATGGGAAAAATATTTCAGTTTAAATAAATTTAAAATCATTTTTAGTCTTTCAAAAACGCCCCCTCTCCGATTTATGTGTAATTTTGCACATGACTTGTTTAAGGACCATTATATTCAAAAAAAATGTTTTTTCTGAATATAATGTTTCACTACTGTCGCCAATAAAAAACCTCAAAACAATGTTTTTTATGCTATAAACAAGTTTTGTGCAAAGTTACAGACAAATCGGAGAAGTGGCATTGTCGGAAGTTTAGCCAATCCCTGCTCTGGCAGCATCCAGTAAAGCAACATGTCATGCCACTTTTATGCATTCCTTTACAGTTTATCTGGGGAGGCTCCAGACTTCCCATTTTGTTCGTTTTTTTATCCCTAGAACATCTAGAATGTAGAACCTTTTGCCTGCAGGGTTTTCCCTATTTTTCCAAACCACAAAATCTCTGTCCGGTGTTAATAAATTAACTTTTACTTTACCTAAGACCCCCCACGCTACGTTTTTATTTGACAATCCACGTTCAAGGCTTAAAGCCTTAAACGTGGATTATCGCAAGATTAAAAGAAAAATAAATAAAAAAATCATAAAAACTAATTTAGTAAATTAAAATACCAATGCATATAAAAATTCTTATTAAAACAAAACATGTATTTGTAATTTGTTGTTTCAAGGTGGGAGCTGTAAAATCATTTTTTTAATTTATTTTAAACGTTTTTGATAACTAGTCCTGTGGTAAATTAGTTCTTTTCAGTTTTTTTTAATGTTTTTTAAACATGAATACATCTTTTTAAAAACTTTACCATGCTGAGTCGAAAAGTCATCTGTTTGGAAAAAGTGTTTTACACAAAAGACTATCTCGAGAATTAACAAAGGAAGTTAAAAAAATGTAAGGAAGCTGAAACTATTTTAGCTAGGCTAAGCTAAAGGACATAAAAACATCTTTATTATCACAAACTTGATGTTATTACATTACCTTTTACTTTTCATATTGTTGTGAATAAAATTGGCAATTAAAAAATAAATCATTTAGATTGTGGTAGTCTACAGAAGGATAAAACATTTTTAACGCCAATTTTTTGTAAATCACTTAAAGTGGAAGATATCCATAAGTGATTACTTTTAAGTCATATTTAAGTCAAAATAATTTTTAGAGGTGAAATATATGTTATGACATATTTTATAAAAAAAGTTGTTTTCTGACATAGTTATGCAAATCTGTATTTTATCTTTTATACTAGAATATAAATGTATAGTTTAAACGAAGTCAGTTGAAACAGCATGGAATTTAGTGCTTATACAGGTTCCTATCAATTTACCGGCTTTCACATTGAAACACTCCATTGTATATGGATAATATTATATGGATTGCTCCTCGTACAGAGTCAACGTGGACTTTACGAGATTGTCATAAATAAATGTGGGCGGGATCAAACAAGAAGTGCCGTGGATCGTCACTGGCCGATTTTGATTGGTGAGATATTTTATTTTCTACAGTGGAAGCAGATTCATTTTAAAATATATTTGATTTTTACGTCGCAGTGTGGTAGTAATATCTGGGTATTTAGCAACATTAGCAATTATTTCTAGTAAATATATTTTGTACAATATTTTATTGGATTAGTGTTTTGGTTAGTAATTTCAAAAAATATGGCATTTTGGAGACCTTTTGATACTAGTCACAGCGAAACTGAGGATAAATATGCTGATTTAGAGTCGACTGAAGCGGAAATTTTAAACAAAGACCTACACGTTCAAACTCAACGAGTTATTTTAAATAATTATGTTTGTCTTGAGAGTAAAAGTAGTGATTCTTCACAAAATAAAATTGTAAATAAAATTTGTGATCTAACCAAAGTTAGTTGTTCATCTATTTACAGGATTAGTGTAAATAACGATGTCGAATTTCTCTTAAAACCAAAAATATTTCAATAGTTAAGTGTCAATAAAATTACCAATAAAAACGTAACTAATTATATTGGTTTACTAAAACCATAGTTTAAAGAATATATATATATATATATATATATATATATATATATATATATATATATATATATATATATATATATATATATATATATATATATATATATATATATATATATATATATTATATTTATTATAATTATATATTATAATCATATATATTACATGTATATATAATTATATTAATATATATTATATAAAATAAAATTTTATATAATATATAATATATATATATATATATATATATAATTCGCTAATGTGGATAATATTTATATGTAGGTAGGTATATATATTTATTTGTCTATCCACGTGATTCTGAATTATGGCTTGAGCTAAAATCATGAAATTTGGCACAGTGTAGATTTAGCAGTGTGCTAGAACCTAACGAGCCCGTGAATTTAATTTCCTGCCAAAAATAGAGCAAAAGTGTTTTTTACCGTTAGCCATACGAAAGGCTATTTCGGAGACGAGGTACTTAATTTTTGCCGCGCTGGCGAAGCAGCTTTTCATCTGTAGTATCTATGGAAAAACTTGCGTCACTCGTGGCGGCTCTCAAAACTGCACCCGTTTTTTATCCGCCTGCTGGATATTCGTACCACTTACCATTTAAAGCGACTGATACGCAGTGGTCAGAACAAGTTCTGCTGTAATTGTGTGCTTTGGTATATACCGTGTTTCTATAGAATACTGAATCTGTCCTGCTTTACATGCCTGTAAGGACAGTTTGCCAGGTGTGTTCCTATAGAGTTGTTAGATATGCCTGGTAATAAAATAATATTTGTTCAGAGCAGTTGCGGCTCGTGGGTTAAAAAGTAAGGGGTTGCAATTCTAATGGTTTTTTAAAAAATAAATAAATAACCACAATAACTTAATGTAAATAAATAGACATACAACAACTGTAATAAAAATCATACAAGTAGCTACATATGTTACACATATAACCAAAATAACAAATTATACTTCAATAAATCGTAAATCAGCCTGCGAGATAAATAAAGGTTTGCAGTGGGACTGCAAACCGCATGCCGCTTATGAGACCAAATTCAGCGCCCAATGCCAATATAGGCAACTCCATATACTTACGCGTACTCGGAATGAATCCAATTGGGTTTGCATTTTGATTGCAACCATCGCATCGGCATCGGCTTCTAGGATCGACGCGAGGCGAGATTAAATTAATGATATTTTAGCGAAAGCAGTCAAGTTTTTTAATAATTTGGCTGTTATTTTGAGATAACTTTAATAAAAAAATAAATACAGATGTTCGAATAAATTTTTAAAAAATCTGTAACTATGTAATGATTAATACATATATTTTTAAAATTCTATTTTAAACCTTTTTTAGGGTTGCGCAAACCTGCAAACCTAAGGAGGAGCCACCACTGGTTCAGAGGATAATTGTGAAAGTAGAATAAAAGGCGATTAATCGTTTTTTAGATGCTTAATGGACCAGTAAAGATATGTATTAATTTAAATCATATGAATTAAACTATTTTATTGGTATTTGTATTAAAAATATATTACACAATCAGATGCCGAGCTTGGAAAAGTGCTTTGGGATTCACTGGGTTCCATAAATTTACTAATTATACGCCAAAACAATGTCAGAACCGTATTAGAGTTTGTGCTTTGCATTTTAAAGACGAGAATTTTTTAAACCCTTTTAGGAGTCGCATTTATGCACATGCGATTCTTTCTGTAGATTTACCCATTGAACCTGCTGAAGGGGGTAAATTTTAACATTTGTTCTATTGAAAACTTGAGTAAAATTACCTATACGTGTGCCAAGTTTTGCAGAACAAAGAGTCATTCAATTTTGTTGATTTTACTTCTGAGAATAACCTTTACTGGTACAATAGCTCAGGGCCGTAACTAGCAATGACCGCGCCCCTCCCCCACAAACACCGGGGGATTTGGGGAGTATGGAATACTCCCCAACGAACACGGGTAGTCCGGAAGTTTTTCTTCGAAAATTTTAAAAATTTAAAGTGCGAATTACATTTCTATTTCTTTTTGCATAATACAATAGATGGATAGATTGACCATAACCAACATTATCAACATTATTCTAATATCCGTGATATCGTGATATCCATTTAAATAATAAAAATCGTGTTCAGCATTTCTTGATATTTTCGATTAGAGGAAACGCTTGAATAAATTGGTATCGTTTAGACAAATATCCCCTGAACCTATTTTGTCGGTTCGCGATCGGCGGAGACGCCGCGTGTTTTCTTAGAAGCCAAATCATCATTTATATGCAAATGACCCAACCTATATATTGTATATTCTTTAAATTATACAAACTCAATATTCCTTTAATTATACAAACATATTTAAATATCCTGCGCCGCCCATGATTCGGGCGGCATTTCGTTTATAATGCCGCTTATAACCCAGCTTTTAGTTTTTTTGCTGTCCCAGCTGACTTCGGATAGACTTTAAACATATCCATTGTTTCTGAAATTGTGGGAAAATCCTTGGTTTTAAATATAAACAAATTTAGCAAACAATATTCTAAAAAATAATAAATATATAAAATTTAATAATACATAGGATGTATGCCTTATTCCTAGCTGGCGCGATGATGTAAGTTCGATTCTTAAGGAGTTCAGTAGTAGAGGACTTTTAAAAACGAAGTTAAGCAGCGACTTGCTGTTGTGTGTGGTTTGGATTCCATGTTATACTCTAGGTCAGTGGTTCCCAAACTGAGGGGCGCGAGAGCTCAAAAAAATTAATACAAATTTTTATCTATAGACTAACAAAAAATCAGTTCAAATAAAAAAAGAAGATTTATATATGGAAACGTCGTCTGCAAGCTTAAACTTTAATTTTTTTCTCATTTCCCAAGCTGGCTTCATTAATGGAGAATAGTGACGATACTGCTTAAAACGAAGAGATTACAACATATATCATCTCATCTAGAAAGTCTCTTTGATGAATTCCAACGATATTTTTTTAATTTGCATTACAATGATAAACATAAATTTACTTAAAATCCTTTTAATTTTGATATAAACATTCTTTCAGAAGAAATGCAAGAACAAGGTATAGACTGAAAACACGACTTAGTGGCGAAAAATGACTTTAAAAATTTGGTGATTACTACATGTTGGATAAAATATCTTCCCATCCATCCTGTAATCGCGGAAATGGCTTTTAAATTTTACATACCATTCTCGATAACCTACTAATGTGAAAATACTAATGCAAGTACTAACCAACTAATGTACTAAGTACTAATGCAAAAACAGTTTTTTGCCAGCTTGATGTTGCTAGTGACCTATGTAGCGCACTTTCAAAGATAATACCAAGAATTTCCGACCTTGCTAGGACATGCAACACCGTTCTTCGAATTAGATTAGTGTTCAAATGTTATAGTTGTAAATAAATGCCTTATTTTTTGGCAAAAGAAATGTTTTTGTATAGTCGAGGGAAGTGGGGGGGCGCGACCATTTTTTAATTTCAAAAAGAAGGCGCCATAGAAAAAAGTTTGGGAACCACTGCTCTAGGTCCTGCCTAAATGGCATTACCTGAGCATTCATGAGCTTAACATCTAATGGTTAACCGAAAGTAAAAAAAATTAATCACAGTGTAGGTAATAATTTAAAACTGGTAAGTTTAGTCACTTCAAAATAATATGAATGTTTTAACAGTTAGTGGTAAGTTTACATTAAAAAAAAAAAATTAATAGACTTTGCTTTTACACCAAATAATTTTTGTACTTCTTTACAGCGGCGACCTTACAGATTGCGAGGCTCCACGCGGCGTACCCTAGCGAAGCCCTTGTAGTCCAGTCTGTAGGTAAAAAAGGCTTGTTTATAACGTTAATTTGTCACCGGTTGGAAGGTGTTAAAAGTTGTAGAGAATAATTACTTGACATTGTTAATTTTAGAGGGGTTGTTCAAAATTTTTTTTAGGTATTAAAAAAAACTTATAATTTGAGCCCGACTAAAATTGATTTGGTCAATTTGTTTATGAAAAAATGCAAAAAAACCGTTAAAAATATCAATTTTTTGAAAGTTTAATAATTATTGCAAACATATTTTTTTGTCAATTTTTATCATTGAAAAAAATTGGGATTCTAATTTTGAATCGAATGAGAGGTTCTAAAGCATGATCGGATAATTTATTGCTAAGATAATAGAGTTTTACTGATTTTAGAGCCCTAATCCATTCGGATATATCTTTTTTTTTTAAATAATAAAGCTCTTACAAACTGTCATTTGCTTTTTGGAGACTTATATTTTACTGATTTGGATCAACGTAAAAAAAAATAACATTTAGTCCTTTCTTTTGAGCCTTAAGAAAAGTGCTTCTTTTTAATAAACAATTTAAGCTGGAGCGCTCCTGCACGAGTTACGAATTTTGACTTTAGAAATATGAAAAGCTGATTCAAACAAATATTAAAAAAAAAGTTTCTTTGACCAGTATAAATCAAGTTAGAATTTTTTTTATCAATATCATAGTTTTTTATAATAATTAAGAATTAATTTGGAAGACATTTGATAGTATACTCGTAATACTTAAATTTGATATAACACATTATAAAAAGTTATAATATTTGTTTTTTATTGCTAAAAGATGTGTTTAAAGTGATTGATACTTTAGAGCGGCGCGAGGGAGGTAGTGGTGGAGATAGAAGCTCTCGGACTTATTTCAAGTCATAAACTGAAATCGAGAGATCAAATAAGCGGAGTGCGAAAGAATTAGCTATATCTCTGCAAATGTTTATCGGATTAAGCTTTTTTTTAATCTGGGGTAGCACAAAAAGCTATGAATAATGGCGCATTTAGTTTTTAAAATTATTATTAATGTTTCTCATAATTTTAATATCTTATACTTCGACTGAACATTATACAATCTAACTTTTAAACGCAGCCTTAAATCATCTTTAAAATTTAGTTAATCTATTTATTTTTTTTAATCATGTTATTAACATGTAAATGGTACAATATCTAAAATAAAAGAGATTAAAATGTAATTCAAATAGTCTTTAATATTTACATATTAATACATTCGATATTAATATTAATACATAAATATGTAGTTTGTATAATAATAAATACATACAAATTAAAGGTACAGTGTAAATTACGAAACAAAGAATAATCAATTTAACATAATTTTAATTATATTCTAATTTTTTATCTACATGGCATTCATTTGAAACTTCAGTCTCATTTGACGACATATCAATTAATAAATCTAAAGCAGAAACTTCAATTTTAGATATATTAATTGATTTCGTGGTGCAATTTACCCAATTGAAAATTTATTCGCATTTGGAACTATTGCATACTCACGAATCTGATTCAAAAGCGCTCCCGATTTAAATAACCATCTACGTAGTAGTTTAGTCTTGGTTTGGAGTAATTGCTGCTTTGGAAGAGAAAGAAAAGAAAAAGAAAAGAAGAGTTTGGGTTCATAAAATTAATCGAAAGAGAAATGTGTGTGGGGAATTCCATCACTTATTTTCAGATTTAAGAAAAGATGCAAGAAAATTTTTCAAATACTTTCGCATGTCGGAAGAAAAGTTTTTTGAGCTTTTTAGTTTAATGCAGACGTCTATCGAACACCAAAAAAAAGTTTGCTATTGCTCTACCTTAAAATCAGAATCCACTCAACAACTTTTTTATTTAGATAAATTTAAAAAATATATATAATTATAATAAATAACAGAAATAACAACAAACAAACAAATACAGTGATAACAGGACAGAGCAACATGTGAGATTTTTCACGATGATACCCGAAGGAGGCCAATGAGACTCAAATGCCTCGCAACATTGTCACTCGGGTCTAGAGATACCCGAGATCACGAGCTTCTTGACAGTGTTGACACATGAAACGCTTTATTATGCAGGGACTCGGCTAAAAAATTACATGGGTCTTAATAACATTAATAAGTCCCGGTATTTTTACGTCTGAAATATAATAAAGGAAAATAAAAAGCCGCTTTGCTAACCAGAACTAACCAAGACCGACTTGAATTTGTCTAAATTATTTGTAGAAGTTATAAACAAAATTTTAACAACGAATTAGAAAAAACCCGAGGAATATATAATTACACTTTTTAAAAAATTATTAACTTCTACCATATCAAAAATTATAAAAAAATTGTTAATAACTTCTATGTAGGGAAAATTTAGACAAATTCAAAAGACCTAAGTTCTAGTCGGTCATGGTTAGTTCTGGGTAGCAAAGCGACTTTTTATTTGCCCCAATTATATATCAGACGTAAAAATGCGAAGACGTATTAGAAAAGACTCATGATTTGCTTTTTTTACATTAAATGCATTATTTAGAAAAAGCCTACTTTTTAAATAACGCGCCGAATCACTGTATAATAAAGCATGTTTCATGTGTCAACACTGTCAAGAAGCTCGTGATCTCGGGGTATCTCTAGACGCAAGTAACATTGTCGCTTGCTTGCTTGCTCTCCCGAGGTGTCGCGTGGCATTGCCTAGATGGTCGGCAGGGGGTGCCACTGAAATAGCAAAATTCGCAACAGACAACATTTGGCAACATAAGATCTCGGTTGGGCGCGAAAATTGAATTATGGAATTTTATATTTTAAATCTAAAATGTAAATGGCCCATTCTAAAATTAGTATTTTTTAAATATATTTATGTAGGCCCATAACAGTATATAATTTCAACAACCATTAATTCTTATTTTCTAAAAGTAAATATTTATTCCGGCCATTGCATATGCGCACTAGTATTATTTCATTATTAGTTGTTCGCACATGTTGGTTGATTAAAAACTTGATTTAAACTGAAAATTTTCATATATTTTGTCTAAATTTTAGTAAGTATTATAATTTGTAATTAGCTTTATAAATCTAAACACTTTTTACGCGATATAATTAATAAATGTTGATGGATAAACTTTTTCTAACCACACTTAATTTTTCAGGAGAGAAAATTCTAGAAAAAAATCCAACTGTTGGAGCAGGTTTGTTTTAAAATGCGTAAAACAATAGTTCTTTCTTACCATTATCTACAAAGCAAAGGCTTTATCTTTTTTCTATTTGCTATTAATCTGGTAAGTTTTTTATCCATGCTCGAAAAATTTTTGGATACTCCGCAGACTGCATGTTATTCTGTTTTCAAAGTATAATATAATATGGTTTTTAAAAGTGCTTGGGAATTGTTTAACAATTCTAATTGTAAAAGTGTAATTGTATAAGTTAAGGTGACGGTGAAATGTTAGTAGATAGCTTCGAAAGGGTATTAAGCATGTCTTAAGGTCATTTTATGCTTTGCAAATTTTAAAATTTAAAATAAAGTTAACAAATTATCCAACTAATATGCATAATTTTAACTTGTTATTGCCTTGAGGGTTTGTAATAATAAAAAGGAAAGCCTTTTTTTGTTTTTTTTTTCATGATTTAAGTAGGTAAAGTGGGATTAATTGTGTACTTTTTAAATGGAAACCCTATATCTAACTGCAAAAATTACAACCCCTTTTCACTCTTCAAAACGATTTTACCAATGTATTTGAAGGTTTGTACAAAGTAAAAATTCAAAAAATTTATTTATGTTATTTTAAATATATTTTTTTTTTTTTTAGGTGAAGCACTGTTTATCATAACACTTTTAGGCTGTATATTTCTAATTTCATATATCTGTAAGTTTTGCTTTTTTCTATATTTTTCAGTTATGTAAATAGTGAAATTGTTTGATAGTGTCTTTTATATCTGGCAGAAAAATATTGCATTTTCCAGAAATAATATGACAAAATGCATATTATGCAGCCTATAAAAAATGATGTATTCTTTGTTATATGGTGGTTGCACAAACACGTACCAGTTTCTCATTTCATAAAGCTGTGTAAGTATTTGGCTTAATTGTGTATATTTTCCTTTTATGTAAATGGTAAAACTGACCAATAATTGTTTTTTTATTTGGCAAAATATTATTGCATTCTACAAATATTTCAAAATACATATTATCTAGCCTATTAAAAATTGTGTATCATTCGTTATATGGAGGTTTCACACACGTGTATCAATTTAAAATATTATTTTAATGAGTGGCATATGATTTTTTGATTACATTAAATATTCTTGAACAGTTATTAAATGTTTAACCTATATTATTTCATTAAATTTTTAAATTAAAACAGTTGCCCCCTCTCCCTTTTCGAAGTATTTAATTACGAACAAAAGTTTACTTTGTTTTAAAAAGTTCCTGCTTTGTTTAAATTTTAGGGCAGAATGTGAGTTTGATTAGTTATTAAGTAAGTTAAAAAATTGTTTTTTTTTTATATTTAAGGGCAGAATATAAATTTGGTAAGTTATTAAGTAAATTAATAAACATTTTTTTTTAGATTCCTTACGAATACATAATAGGTCGTGGCTTTTGGGATCTTGACTGGAAATAACTTCTTTAAAAATATATTATAAATGTTGTTAATTAAAGATTATAAATTATTTTAAATTTTTATTTTGCAGTGTAAATTTTTATGTAGTGTAGTTTTATTGTATATTGTATTTATTTTTTTTCCGGATAAATAAAATACTCTTGCTTTTTTAAAATAGGTACTTTTATTAACTAAAAATCACCTAATTGTACATTTTCTAATATCTTTTTTATTTGCAGGTAATCTGAAATTTAACTGCACCTTTCCTTTAAAAGACACTCATAACCTATTTTTACCCTTACTAAAAAACAACACATTTTTTTATAATATTATTAAACAAAAATTTAAAATATTTTTTTTCCAGCAGTTCAGATTACTTGTTTAATAAAATAATATTAGAAAATATAAATAAAATGACAACTTTAAAAAGTAAACAAAGGGCAGCCATATTGAATCACAAAACCCTGTCGATAAAATAGGATGCGATTAACGGCCCAACCGAGATCTTCACGTTGCCACATTTCCACACTGCGGCCAACGAAATACACGAACTTGACATTTCTTTTTTCCTTTCGTATTCTGTGATGGGCGGGCTTCAGTTTGATTACATGTATCACTGATGCATTTAATCGCCTCGCGCTAGTAGGCGAGCACCTTTATTTTTATAATTATCAACTTTTTGCGCTACCCCGGATGAAAAAAAGAGCTTGATTCGAACCTTCCTCACGCCGCCGCGCCGCCGTTCGAAAGTATCAGTCACTTTAAACACATCTTTGGCAATAAAAACAAATATTACAACTTTTTATTACGCATTATACCAAGTTTAAGTATTATACTATGGAATGCCGTCTAAATTAATTTTTAATTATTATAAACAATTGAGTTATTATTAAACAAAAAAATGCTAACTCTCTTCTTACTGGTCGCAGAGACTTGTTTTTTTTTCAAAAATATTTGTTTTGAACTCAGTTTTTCATATTTTTAAGTTAAAAATTTAAACTTGCAGCGAGCGCTCCATCTCCAAATGTTTTTTTTTTTTGACAAAAAGGGCCCTTTTTTTGAAGGGTCAAAACAAAGAATTAAAAAATATTTTTTTATCACGTTAATTAAAATTAGTAAAACATAAGTTTCGAAAAAGCAAAAGACAGTTTGTAAGACCTAAAATATTTATAAACAAAAAAGATATAGCCCAATAGATAATGGCTCTAAAATCAGTAAAACTCAATTATATTATATAGCAACAAATTATTAACGGTTTTTTGCATTTTTCATAAACAAACTGACCAGACCAAATTGATTTTAGCCGGTAGCAATTTTTTTAATACCAAAAAAAAAATGTTTTGAACATACCCCTCTAAAATTAACAATGTCGCTGGCAGAAGCGAAAAACACATTTTTTCCATTTTTAACCCGCCACCCCCCACCCCTGCACAGTTTTTCAAATCTAAAACTCTACAACTTTCAACACCTTCCGACCGGTTACAAATTAACGTCATAAAAATTACCTACAGACTAGGCTATTGTCTTTTTAGCCCAATCAAATAGTACATTGTAGCAAGCATGAAATAGCCTATTTAGTTTTATTGTTTTAATTGGTCTAATAGGGTGCTAATAACAGTAATTTGTGGTTTTCCACCAAAATTTTTGATGGGAGAACTTTTGACAGCACAAAAACCACGAATTTTTTGGACTTCTTTCAGGTTTTTTGATATATCTCGGAAACTAACAGTCCTATCAATTTTTTTATTGGATACTTTTTTAAAAAGCATTAAATTTCCTAAAATGTTCATTAACTAAAGTCCCCCGTCTAATGAAAATACTGTTAGGCGTTTTTTCCATAACCCACAAATAAGTGCAGAAATCACAGGAGTAAATTGTGAATTAATTGAAAATGTTTGTTAAATTTTAAAAATTATCTGGCTATAAAATTAATACAAATAAATTTAAATTTTTATTAGATCATACAAGAACATTATATTTATCATTGTATAATTGGTACTGTATGCCCAGTACAGTTCACAAGGTACTAATTCACGGGGGTGATATAATCGAATTGTTTGACTTATCAGTTGGTCAGCTTTCGAAGGATCCTTTGGAAGCAAGACATAAAGGATGTCGAAAAATTCGATTAAATAATGGCCGTAAGTGCTCTAGAATATCTGCGAATACTGATATAATTAGAACGCTTTTGTTAACATCCGATCCTCATTTAATATCCTGTGGATTACCGTATTTCTTTAGATTTTTCGTAACTTAAATTTAATTGAAGAATCAAGTAGTTCTGATTCAGAATAATTAGAGTAAAATTTTTTTCATAATTAACTTTTGATTATTTATTTTGCTTTGCAAGCTATTGCTAAATTTAACAATTGGTTTTTATGTGTAGTTTTACATTAAAATTTATATACTTATGGTAATATTTTTTATTTTTCCATTTTAAAAAATTCAGTAAACACTGTTGTATTTCGGCCACACTGTATACATGAAATTATAATGTCAAAAACCCCAACCAAAATAAAAAATCGACAGATTCAAGCGTTTTTTCAGGAAAAACACCCGAATTTTAAATGAATTTTGTGGCACCACCCTTTAGAAAGTATAAGCGACGGGCTGTAGATAACAATTTATTTTTGTTTTTAAATTGCATTTGTTGTATTCAGATTTATGGTTTTGTCCAGGCATACCATAAGATCGTAACACTGTGCGTCACCCCTCCCTCCTACCTATACCCCACCCTCCTTTACTCCTTCGCTCTAAAAACCAAAGCTAGGGCTTTTTTATGTCAACCATTTTTACCATAATCAGTTTTATGATTCATATAATACTTTGGACGAGTTATAAAAAAGTATGAAGGAGTTAATAGGTGGATTTGGCGTTTTTTTGCAATGTTGGCAAAAATAGACAATTTTTGACGGGCTGTAGCTCGCTTGCTGTTATTGCTGAATTAAAAAAGTCTCAAAAAAATGGGTGGTTTTTGGGCTGTCAAAAGTTCTCCCATCAAAAATATTGGTGGGAGACCACAGATTATTGTTATTGGAACCCTAATAGACCAATTAAAACAATAAAACTAAATAGCCTATTTCATGCTTCCTTGGGCCCTATTTCGAATGACAATTTGATTGGGCTATTTATGCAAAATATGTGAATTGAACGTAGGTTGAGAAATAAAATTTTGAAATAGCAAACATAAAAACTATTCCTAATAAATGATGTATGCGGCTTTGGTTAAGATTAAATTTTTAAATAAAGTATTTTAATTACAAGAATGTACTACATGATTTTTAGTTAAAAGAATAGCAAAAGCTGAAAGCCGATCCAGTGTCATTGAATTCTTTAAATATATTTTAATACTAATAAATTTTAACCTTGATGAACTCTATTCGGCACACACAACTGGCACAGGTGTGGTGGCAATAATTTTCAGGACTATTCCAAGAGTTTACTAATAAAGTTACTTTCAAATATCTACTAATCAGTTTTAATAATTTTAGTATTTCTTTTTACACTAAATCTGTTTTATTGTTTTGACCTGAAAATAAAATATTTTTTTTGTGTCAACTCTTTTCTACTCTTGTTGCGCGAGGCCCCCTGCAAAAGCAAGGCTCTGGGTCATTGCCTCTTTATTTAACTTTTTAAAACTAATTTTGCCAATAACCTTTGCCCAATCTGTACAATAAAGCCAAAGGCTTGACTCTTAAGAAAAATTTTAGGGGTATATAAGAAATTAAATATTTTTCAAAATTATTAAATGTGTTTAAAAAACTTGGGAAGAGTCTGAGCCCTCCCTGGCTTCCCATGTATACGCCACTGACCTTAATCAGATAATTTTAATATCTAAAAGTCGATATAAAACAAAAAAAAATAAAAACATGTTATTATAGTATATTTTGGCTACTCTGATTTGGCGATTTGGTTAGGGTAAATATCGGAACTTGTCTTATGTTTGGAATTTAAACAAAATAAAAGATGAGACTACACAAACCTCTTAAATTATATTTGTAACGGGTAGAGTCAATATTAGCAGTTGTGCAAGTTCCTACCCATAGAATCTAAATTGATCATTAAAAGTTAATTCATATCGACTAGAAACACTAAATAGTTTGCTAGTATAAAAAACTTTTTAAAAATAATCGGAATTTTAATAATAAATCGAAATTTGCCTTTTTTATTGCTTTTTGTACGTGCTATTAAATTATTTTGGTTTGTAATAAAAAAGCTTATCTAAATTAAATTTGCTTCAAACCCTTTATTACGTTTTAAGTTTTAAATGGTAGGAGGTATTTTGCCATTAAAACTTTTTGAGGTATGTTCTTTAGGTAAATTTAAGTTAACAGTCAAAGAAAACAGACAATTTTAAGTAAAAATAATGCTCTTACCCCAAAACGATAGCTTTAACCGTTTCCGAGATATTTTAGTTTAAAAATTTAATGCACATCCTAATGCAAATTGAAACTTTATTTTACTAAATAATTTTAATTTGATAAAAGGAGATATTTTCAATAGCTTCACATGCTGATATGTTTCTGAATTTTTAGAAACTAATTTTGTTGTTTTCGTGAAAAATTTGCATTGTTGGTCACTGGAAACGAACAAGAATTAATTTTATCTAGAAAAGGTGTTTAAAACGTTGTCTATTAGCCTCAACACATCCTCTTAACCTTTTTTAGAAGTTCTGACAAACGCGTAACAAAAGTCTAGGGGTGTTTCTAACTATTTTAAATAAATAATTTCTGGAATAATTGCAAAAATACCATTTGAATCGAAAAAATCTTTTAAAGGCTGAACTTTATTTATAAGAATTTATAATCATTAACGAATCAAGCCCTAAAGTTTTTTTCTTTAAAATTAAAATCAGGTAGAAACAATTTACAATAAAATGTGCATTACCATGTTTAAACTAGTATTTTTCGCAAATGGTTAAATCTACCGTTTTGCAGTAAGAGTTTGTACTCAAAAATAACGGTTTTTTCTGACTGTTAACTCATATCTACCAAAAACAAAATAGTTTTAAAGGCAAAATACTTTCCACTCTTAAGACCTACCCTTTATAAGATGTATATTAATGTATTTTTTATGTCATTAAATGTTACATAAAATTTAATACAAATTTGAATTTCATTTGAATTACGTTTTTTTAGTAGATGCAATGAACTAAAACACAGTTTTAATTACTACTTCTATTGGAATAAGAGAAACAGAAAGGTTCATGTTTACTTTTAAAACACCCGGTATACGCACTATTTACACAATGATTATAAGCGTTAAAGTTGCCGCTATAAAGTTTTAAGGACAGATCTGTCCATCTTTTTAATGCGCTTTTTCTATCGGATCTCCTTCTATATACAAAGATACATTTTCCACCCTACATGTGTGAACAACTTACAATTAGTTTTATCATATTAGGCTTCCTCGTATATACATACAAGTGTAAATTAAAATATGCTTACCTCTAATTTTACATTCTGCTCTGGAAGGTGATAAAGATATATGGGCTACCATTAATGTCGCCATCAAAAATATCATTGCCAAACCATAGTTGATTAGTATTTTTCCAAAGGTACTTTTTGTTTCTCCCAAGTAAATATAAACAACAATAGTAACCAACAAAAATACGCATGATGACCCCTTAGCCCACATAGTGAAAGAAAATTTCTCATGGGTCTCATGGGTTACGTTTTTGTCATAACATGCAAATAAATGATATCCTGCTACATTTCCTTTTGTAGCGTGTTCAATACAATAAGACTTGAGATTGGAATAATCTTCTTCAATAAACATGCCGCTTTGATTATAGTAATATTTAAATACTCCCTGCTTTGTTATAGTGTACTGAATTGAATTTTTTGATAATAGGGACACCTTTGGACATCCAGCACCGTAGATTAACTCATACTTATCTAAAACAAAAAAAAGGTGCTTGGGCATCATCAAATGAAAATAATATAATATATTATTTATATTTTATTTTATTATATATATATATATATATATATATATATATATATATATATATATATATATATATATATATATATATATATATATATATATATATATATATGTATACGGGTGTAAAAAGTATGATGCTTACAATTTTAAAAGGCGATAGTGAAGCTCAAAAAAAGTCGAAATAGCTAAGAACGTATGGGTCAAAAGTTAACTGTTTTCGAAATATGGCCTAAAATAAAACAATTCCGTCTCAATTCCCAAATTTTACAATGTCGCCTAGGAATTTACATGGGTATAATTATTATTTAGTAATTAAAGTGTGTTTTTTTTATTTGTGTTTAAATTTATTAAATTCTAGATTAGTAACTTGACTTAAACTTTTTGATACCCCCCTACATTTTTTTCTGGCGGCGGCCTTGAATACAGCACGTTATTTGAAATTTAATTAAAAAATTGAAATATAAATATAATAAGATTTCTCGGTTGCACACATCTCGTTTTCAAAACTCTTGGACACGACAGTTGTAAATTTATAATATATCCGCATTTTTCCTGATTTAAAAACAAATACAAATGTCGCGACCGGTGATCACGTATTTACAACACAACTGACTACACAAGGCTTTTAGGTAGCTCGGTTGCCAATTGTTTTTTAAACTTTTAACCGGAGGAAAATTATTATTATTATTATTCATTTTTTTTAATTTGTAGATTAAAACATTTAAAACTTAGGTTATTTTATAAGCAAATGAATTTACTGATAAGCGATTAAGACAAAAGTTTCTAGTTGTTAAGGTCTCCAGAAATAATTGCTTTAAAAGTTCAAACTCTGACATCGTTTAGACAGAAATCTGTCAAGTTTTGACATATATGTTATATGAGCTTTTTGACTTGTTTTAAGCCCCACTTTCGCCCATTAAAATCCTGAGCATCATACTTTTTACCCTGTATATATGTTATATATATATATATATATATATATATATATATATATATATATATATATATATATATATATATATATATATATATATATATATATATATATATATATTTTAAATCCCACTTTGAATCAATTTGATACCGCTAAATGCGGCTGCGATATAGATATTTTTAAAAAAATCAAAGTTTACATGTATTTTAAATGAAAATCTTTCCTTGCCATGGGAAAGTACTTAGAGTCAATATTAGGAGCTCAAATTTTCAGGGAAATTTTTTTGACACATCTCCAATAAAATTGAAACTTTATTTTACTAAATAATTTTAATTTGATAAAAGGAGATATTTTCAATAGCTTCACATGCTGATATGTTTCTGAATTTTTAGAAACTAATTTTGTTGTTTTCGTGAAAAATTTGCATTGTTGGTCACTGGAAACGAACAAGAATTAATTTTATCTAGAAAAGGTGTTTAAAACGTTGTCTATTAGCCTCAACACATCCTCTTAACCTTTTTTAGAAGTTCTGACAAACGCGTAACAAAAGTCTAGGGGTGTTTCTAACTATTTTAAATAAATAATTTCTGGAATAATTGCAATATTAGGAGCTCAAATTTTCAGGGAAATTTTTTTGACACATCTCCAATAAAATTTTGTGTTGGGAATAAAAAAAAAACATTTTTGCTTATATTACTCGCTTGTTCGCCTTTTGCCAATTTGTCAGTTATTCAATAAAAATAATTATATGGGTGCTTCTACGTTAATAGGGACTATCGACGGCCAGATGAAAATATCATACATAATTTGAAAATTTGCGGAAAATATCAAACATTTTTAATAATAAGTAAAGTATACTTTTTTACCAATAAATTGCAATACCTAAATTAGCTTAGTTTAGTCATAACTTCATGTTTACCTAGAAAAAAGTATCTACCCTGGCCTGTCCCTTTACTATTCTGTAACAAACTCTTTCAACTTTAACACATTACTAATTCATTAAACATTTAAGCGTTATTTATTACATAAAGTAGCATAAATAACAACGACAAATATTTAAAAAAACTTTCAAATTACTTTTATTTTCAATTAAAAAAAATACGCAGTTTTTGTCCCTCGTATTTTAAGTCTCGTCCCCTGCACATTTTTCGTTCATTTAACTTAAATAGCAGGGCATTTGTTTTGAAGTGAAGTTAGCAATAAAAATCGCGCGAGCCACTCGCGTGCTCTCATTGGCGGATAGTTCGACCACGCCACTCGACTCGCTCAGACGTGTCAGTGATTGTAGTATCTCCACTGGTAAGTTTTGTTTACTTGTTATTTACAGTTTCAGTCTGTTTGTAATATTTATTTACTTTAATTTTAGCTTAATTTGCCGTGTTAGTTTGTTTTTTTGTTACACCACATATTTTTCTGATTGTGTTAGTTTTTTAATGAAAACGTCTCTTCCCTGACATATTTCCCCTGCTTCATCAGTTGCCAGGGTAGAGACTTTTACGTCCAGAGTAGATAAGTAGTTCTTAGTATTTCACGTATATTTTTTTACGTTAAACCAACATTTTGTTTAACGTAAGTTTTATACTATGTAGTAGTTACTAAATTTTATTTTTAAAATGTTTGAATAAGCTTTTCCTATTTTTTTAGGTCATGTCGCCCCGAAAAGAAACTAACTCGTGAAGATCGTCTTGAAAAAAGCGTCTGACGGAAAGATTGAGCTACGAACGCATAATAAATGATCCCGAAAAGTATTCGCAACAGAAGGAAAAGGAAAAAAAATATATTACCAGCAATAAGGGCACATTTACAACCTATACTCGACAGCCTTCCCGCACAAATAGAAAACTTGCATTTCCTAAGTGATCACAGTACCAGGGTTGTAAAAAATCATGATTTAAAAAAAAATCAAGAATCGCGATTCTTTTTTAAAAAATCATGATTTTTTTATTTTTTTTTTGTAAGTAGCACAATTGAAGTTTGTAACGTGTCCTTATTCTTAAACATTCTCCTATCTCCTAATATTTTTCGTTTTCATAAACTCTTATATTAAATATTTACCGCGAGAAAGCACTTGCACTTTCTTAAAAATTCCTGTCAGAACACGCAGATTTACCGGTCTACATAAAGGGGAGGAACGCGGACGGGCGTCATTTCCTAGTTAAGATCTATGCTATTTTGATATTGTGTAAAATATAAAATATAGTTTTTTGAATATGTCGTTTCGAAGAAGTGGTAGAAAGAAAGGCCTTATCTGGCAGTTTTTCAAAGAAAAATCGGGGAAAGCTGAGGGAAAACCGGGATGTCGCGCTACATGTAAAAAATGTAATTTGGAAATGCAAGGATTGGTGGAGAGGATGAAAAAGCACTGGAAAAAATGTAAAAATGTAAATAATCAAGACATCGATACTATCGATACTTATAGTGACTCGTCATTCTCGTCAACGTTATCACAATCACAATCAGTTTTAACCGTAAGTACCTTTTTATTATTTGTTAATTTTTAAAAATGGTGTTGAAATATTTTTCCAATTTTCCATGTTTAAAAATTTTTAAAAACTTATTCTAACAACAATGTGATCAATGTGTTGGTTTCTGGTGCACTTTATGTGTCACGGAATTTCACAATTTTTGAAAATGCTTTGGCATTGATACGTTTTTTTAACACTAAACACTATTTGCAACAAAAAATTCTTGGATGAACAATATTTTCTAAAAAAAAAATATAATTTTTTTTATTTTGTATCCAAGTAACTATTAAGGTATGTAACCATGACAACACAACACCTTTTATTTCTCAAAAAAGTGGCTCATTCAACGATTTTTTTATTTTTTGCTTTAAATTAAATCGATTCTATTTGACGGGCTCTATCAAACCAAACTAGAAAAATTATAAAATTCCGTGACGCATAAAGCGCACCAGACCCAATGTGTTTTCTTTGATACTTTACATACATCTATCATCTATGGACAATTAAAGCCTCATATATTTTTTTTAAATTTCATGTACAACGTACTTCAAGCATAAATACGTCACAAATTCAAACTGAACAAAACTTTCAGCAAGCAAGTACGTCGCACTCAGTTTCCCCTTCAATCCCAGTAAACAAAAAAAGAAAAGAATGTAATACTGACAATACTGACATTACTGACACAACTTCTTCTGGATCTCTGATGTCTTTTGTTGTACGTACTAGTAAGCCTGCCAAAAAGAAAGAAAGAAGCAAATGCTTTAAGGGGTTGTCTAGAAGTAACATTTGTCTTTCACTCGATGGATGGTCTAATGTGCATAATGAACCCGTAGTATGTGCAACAGTTACTGCAGAAAATGGCTCCTCCTTTCTATTCGACACTGTAGATACAACTGGGCATCCACATACATCCGACTACCTAACAGAAATTGCAGCAACCCTTATAAACAAACTAAAAACCGAGTATGATTGTACAGTGAGTAGTTTCGTGACAGATAATGCAGCTAACATGTCTGCAATGCGAAATGAAATAAAGGCATCTGATAAATTCAATATAATAGCATATGGCTGTGCTACACATATACTAAATTTATTATGTAAATATTTGGAAATCGTTCATATAAAAGAGCATGTAGTCCAAATCGTAAAGTACTTTAGGAACAATCATTTTGCATCTGCAACATATGCCAAAGAAGGAGGCAAAAAACTAGTCATACCTAGTGATGTTCGATGGAACTCGCTTGCAGACTGCTTGCAAGTATTTACCGAATCATGGCCCATACTTTTTAGAATCAGTGAAGAACACAAAGAAAAGATTGACAGTATTATCAGGGAAAAAAATTCAAACATTCATTTAAAGAGAAGTGCTGAAGATTACCTCAAAATTCTTAAACCAATTTTCATTGCCATAGATAGGTTGCAAAAGACCGGCGACACTATTTCAGATGTTGTAGAGCGATTTAAAATATTAGAAGATTACTTTGAAGAAACTAATCTGACATTACATCAACTGCAAAAATTTAAAAATCGATATAATATGTGTATAACCCCGTATTATTTGCTGGCATTTCTTATCGACCCAACGAAAACACAAAGTTTGACATATACTGAAAAAAATATTGCATTACAAACTGCAAAGGAACTGTATCCAGATAGTGTTTTATTACCACTAATCATCAAGTTTCTTGCCAAATCAGAGCCTTTTAACGATATTATGTTTCAAGATGATATCCTGAAAAGCGTAAAACCTATGGACTGGTGGAAATCACAACGAAACGCAGATATTATTGAAAAAGAACTTAACCCATAATTACACAACTGCTCTGTGCAGCTGTTTCGCCTGCATCAGTAGAGAGGATATTCTCAACATTTGGTTTAGTGCACTCTAAACTACGCAATCGATTAGGTACTGAAAAAGCTGCCAAACTAGTGTTTCTTTACAAATATTACAATTAAATTTGTTTTTTGTTTTGAATATTTTCTGCAATAATACTTCTATCTATGTGTTCTTGTGTTCTTGTAATAAATTAATTTACTATACTAACGTAATTTATTTTTGTTTCGATTTTTCTTCATAACCCAAATTATTTTTTTTATAATTTTTATTTTTGATTTTAATCATGATTTAAATTTAAAAAAATCAAGTGATTTAAATCGTGATTAAAATCAATTGATTTAAATCCTTGCAATCCTGCACAGTACCGTAAAAAATAATGTTTTACGCATTGGCAACAAAATTACAAAATTTTTATCCAAATCTCGTTAAATTTACGTGGAATTACCATGAAGGCGGTCACGGCAAGAGCGCGCCTGATGGAGTAGGTGCGACGTGCAAAAGGGCTGCGGATAGACTTGTTGAAGCTGAGAACGACATTTCGTCGCTGGAAGATTTAACGAACGCCAGAAAAATTGTCCCAATATAAAAGTGTTGACCATTGATGATGAAGACAGTTGAAAGAAAGAAGAGAAACTAGAGGATAACAAAAAATGTAAAAGGTTTCTCAGGCATTATGAAGGTCCATCAAATTACAGGAAGTATATTTTTTTCCAATTACTTGACAATGAAGAGCTTAAGCTGCTTCTGTGATCTTGAGGTATGCAATCATTTTGTGCTTGGCACTTTGGATTTTGCTACCATGAATACAAAACTGCGCCTTAATATTGATAATGTATATGGGCCTAAAAGTGAATCTGACGACGAACCACTAATAAATTATAGAAAGTCAAAGCAGCTGAAAGTACTTTCGCAGTCTTGTTCTCAGCCAGTTTTCGAAAAGGCGACCCGAACGAAAGCGAAACAACGCTCAACATCTGTGTTAAAAAATACATTTGATAATGGCGATTTTTTTTTAGTGAGACTTTTACATAAAGGAACGAAATATCGTTATGTAGCTATGTGCATAGAAGGTGAAGAAGATAATGAAGTTCAAGTTATTTTCTTCAAAATCTCTTACAATACTGGCAAAAACTTCAGAATTGATGACAACGATATTTCTTTCGTTACATGGGACCAGATCATAGAAAACATACCAGCCCCCACTTTAAAAATGAAAGGGCAGAGGATTTTTTATGCTTATGACAAAAGTATTAACGTCTTTGAACAGGCGTGATCTTAATTGTTATATTTTTTAAATGTTTATTTTTATAAGTAGAAGTTCTTATTTAAGTATAATGGTTTTATATATTTTTTGTCACAATACATTGCAAAATATGTGCAATTAAATAATTTACTTTCTTTAGAGTACGTTTATGTTATTTTAGAACAAGATGTTATGTGATTTTTGTAAGCAGATACTATGTATTTATGTTTGTTTAATACCTAATTTAAGTTACATAAAAGAAGACTATAGAAATTTAGGTCTGATTTTCTCTTTTTGTTATAAACTATCACAAAATAGTGAATAATTAAAGTTAATTTTTACGAAAATAAGGTTTTTTTTCAATTTATCTTTTCCCTGAAAAGTAAGGTATCCTGCCCTGGCCTTCATGTCTCTACCCTGTATAGTTTATTTCCCCTGGTACCTTAAAATACTCGTAAAAGCAGATTAATTGACTGGCCATTCTTAAAATAGCATACACAATATCTGATTACATAGAAATATTTTTATCACGCCGCCTTTTCTGATATCAGATGACCTCTTAACGTAGAATGACCCATATATAATTTTATTATAATTTTTAGATTATTACACTACTAGATGAAAAGCCTGTCTCCGCCAGGCGAGAGACAATATTAAGTAGCCTCTGTCTCCGTAAGACGCCTTCCGTGCGGCTAACGGTAAAAAATACTTTTTTGCTCCTATTTTTGTCCCGGGAGCGAAATTTAAAAAACGGGCTTCGTTAGGTTCTAGCCACTGCTAAAGACTACCACTGTGCCAAATTTCATGATTTTAGCTCAAGCCATAACTTCAGAATCACGTGGACAGACAAATAATATATATATATATATATATATATATATATATATATATATATATATATATATATATATATATATAAAATATATATATATATATATATATATATATATATATATATATATATATATATATATATATATATATATATATATATATATATATATATATATATATATATATATATATATATATATATATATATATATATATATATATATATATATATAGATTAAGTTATTATGGGAAAATAAACACACTTACACATAAAGTAGAGATCGAACGCTGTAAGAACAACACCGATACGTCACGGTCTCATATGGGAAACTGATATAAAACCGTGACGTTGTTCCAACAGCGTTCGATCTCTAGGTGTACCTATTACAACTTTATAATTTTCTTTAAAGGACTATTTTAATAAAATAATTTTTAAATGAAAATATTATTTTTAACTCTTTCTATTTTACCATCTTTTATTCCGGAGATTTTTTTTGTCTATTCATATATATTTTTTTGTGGGTCGTTGAAATAAAAAACACAAAAATATTTCCACGACAGTTACATCAACAATTCTTAACACTTCCTACTTTTAAATTGATCGACATAGGATTTTAAAAAATTACATATTCTAAAACTAGCAATTATAAAGATTATTTGATTTTTTAGAAAAAAGTTTTAACTACTTAAAAATGGTAAAAAATGGGTGCCATTTAGTTTCGTATCAATATTTAGTTATTGTATTGTATTGTATGGTAATAAACGGGGTCGCTCGGCTCTAGTGTAGCCCTCCTTCACTTCGACCTAAAGGGATCTTTTGTGAATACCCTTCGTTGTTTAGTGCCCGGTAATTCCTATACCTTTAGCAAAGTTCAGGATACTACGCGGTGCAAGCTGAATAATATCTCTAGGAGTAGGATATACCCCTTCGAGGTATTTAAGCCGTTGTCGGGTCAGTTCTCTGCATTCACAGAGAATGTGTTCCGCAGTTTCGTTTGCCTCGTGACAAAACCGACATTGTTCATCCTCAGTCTTTCCCATTTTTTTGAGGTGATACCTCCAAGGGCCATGTCCTGTTAGGAAGTCGGTAACCAGTTTAAGTTCATTTTTTGAAGTTCCAGTAGCTTCTTTGTGTACTTAGGTGAATGCGAAATAAATCTTTTCGCCTGCCTTTGTCCTGGGATGTTGTTCCAGTAAGTCTCTTTTGACTTTTTTCCCATGTCCTGAGTTCCTCGTAGAGGTGGCTCTAGTGGTGCCACAGAAAGGCTCAGGTCCATAGAATGGTCTCTGTGCTCCTTCCTTGGCGAGTTGATCGGCAATTTCATTGCCCTCCACTCCTTCATGTCCTGGTACCCACTCCAGAGTAACTCTGTTGTGTTTGGCCAGTTGGTTTAGTGATTGTCGGCATTCCCAGGCTAGCTTTGAGTTAAAGGAGCATGAAGTCAATGCCTTCAAAGCAGCCTGACTGTCCGATAAAATATATATGGTTGCGCCTCGTAGGCCTTTTTTGGCACATTCAGAAGCGCAAATATCAATTGCATGGATTTCAGCTTGGAAGATGGAGGGAGCCTTGCCGAGAGACTTTGATAGTCTGCATCTAGGTCCAAAGACACCAGCTCCAACCCCTTGTTCCATCTTAGATCCATCAGTGTACCAGACAAGTGAGCCTTTTTCATGCTTTGGTTCCTTCACACTCATAGTTTGGCGGTCTTGAATAACCACTTCAAAAGAGCGCTGGAAGTCCCGCACTATAGGCATTATGTCCGTGGGTTTGGTCAGAGCTTCAATCTTGATTTTTTCCAAAATTTTAAGGTGACCAGTCAGGTCCCCTGACTTTATACTTTGTGTCTGGATTACTCTGGAGGCACTCAGTATCGCCTCCTCTTTATGTGCAGGTGCAGGGAAGGAGGTTCAACATTGTCTCCAGAGCTGCCGTTGGGCAAGATTTCATTGCTCCAGTAACTCCCAGACAGGCAAGTCTCTGCAGTTTCAGAAACTTTCCTTGTGTAGTTTTTTCCTCTGTTTTTGGCCACCAGACCAGTGAGGCATAAGTAACTATAGGTATTACAACTGTAATGTATGACCAGTAGATCATTTTGGGTTTTAGACCCCATGTTTTACCACATAGTCTGCGATAGTCCTTTTTATTTGCGAGTTCCAATTGAGTTTCTGGTCAAGGACAATTCCCAGATATTTTACTTCTTTAGAAAGTTTGATCGTAATGCCGTTTAACATAGGAGCTATAAACCTTGTTTTCCTCCTTTTTGTAAACGGTATTATAATTGTTTTATTTGGATTGACATTTAGCCCTTCCGTTGAGCACCAGTTCTCAACCAAGTTTAGGGCCGCTTGCATGCGAGCAGATAATATGCCATCATGTCTGCCCCTGATGGTGATTACGAGGTCGTCTGCGTAGCCTTGTACATCGAAGCCTCTTGCTGACAGCTCCGCCAGAAGCCGATCAACCACTAGGGACCAGAGCAGGGGCGATAGTACTCCACCCTGTGGACACCCCCAATATTTAGTTATAAAAGGGGTGTAAAAAAATGACTGCCATAGCCATGAAGCTAATGATTTTTGACATCTCGCAAAAATAGGTCAAGCTTATGGTTTCTTAAAGTAGTTCACTCGCGACAGTCGTAGACAAAAGTATCGCCTTATAGTGAGTAAAGTCCGGCCCGTCCACATGTCAAATCGAGATTGGGATGAACATCTTTTATCTTCGTTTTTTCCATGCCATCCGCGCCGAACCCGCCCATCTCTCTCTAACAAATATTAATTGTTGAACGGGCCTGGATTCCCTTAACCGACTTTTCACGGTTCAGTAACGGCTTCCAGATATTCGAAATATCAATGCTAGGTTTGCTTAATACATTTTTGTTGTTTGCAATTATTACAGCTTCTTTAAATTTTCTTTTCTTTCAGTGGGTTTCTTTATGAATGGTTTTTGCTTTCGACCATTGTATGCGGTGTTGTTTTGACCAAGCGTGTTTCGCAATCCCTGACTTCGACGTTAGTGGGTTTCTTTATGAATGGTTTTTGCTTTCGACCATTGTATGCGGTGTTGTTTTGACCAAGCGTGTTTCGCAATCCCTGACTTCGACGTTAGTGGGTTTCTTTATGAATGGTTTTTGCTTTCGACCATTGTATGCGGTGTTGTTTTGACCAAGCGTGTTTCGCAATCCCTGACTTCAACGTTAGTGGGTTTCTTTATGAATGGTTTTTGCTTTCGACCATTGTATGCGGTGTTGTTTTGACCAAGCGTGTTTCGCAATCCCTGACTTCGACGTTTTACCTCGTTCCGTATGTTTTTTGTGTTCTTTAACTCTATTTTCAAGAGGTCTTTTTGTTTCCCCGATGTATACCTCACCACTTTCACAGGGAATTTGGTAGATACAGTCATTATTTGAAACATTGTTGTTGTCTGGTCTCGTCTTAGTAAGAATACTTCTTGGAGTAGTTTGGGATTTAAATGCCGTTTTACTATTATACTTATTTGCGATTCTGCGAATCTTTTCCGAAGTTCCTTTAATATATGGAATTGTCATAAATATTTGGTCACGTGGAGTCTCGTTCAAGTTAGAGTTTCTTGTTTTATTTTGATATTTTTTGATTGTTTCCTTTATTAGTCTCTCACTGTATCCGTTCTGCTTAAGATCCCTAGTTATGTTATCTATTTCCTCTTGCAGGGATTCCCTACTGTTACATAAGGTCACTGCACGATTATATAAAGTACGTATAACGCCCTGTTTGGTTTCGTTAGAGTGATTAGAATTCTGGTGTACATATTGTTCAGTGTGGGTAGGCTTTCTGTATACCGAGATTTCCCAAATTCCCTGTGAATGTGGTGAGGTATACATCAGGGAAACAAAAAGACCACTTGAAGTTAGAGTTAAAGAACACAAAAAACATACGGAAAGAGGTGAAACGTCGAAGTCAGGGATTGCGGAACACGCTTGGTCAAAACAACACCGCATACAATGGTCGGAAGCAAAAACCATTCATAAAGAAACCTACTGGAAGAAAAGAAAATTTAAAGAAGTTGTAATAATTGAAAACAACAAAAATGTATTTAGCAAACCTAGCATCGATATTTCGAATATCTGGCAGCCGTTACTGAACCGTGAAAAGTCAGTCAAGCTTCGGTGAACAAGGGATAGTATATAAGTCGTAGCTTTTAAGAATAGTTTTTAGTTATCACTTGAAAACGGTTGGAGATACATCACTAACCGAAACGTTGTGTAACAATTAACAAATAAAGACAATGGAAGTCCATTGTCTATATTTGATTCTAGTGTTATTGGAACCATTACATTGTCTAACACTTTCAATTTCGATGTTATAAAAGAGGTTTAGACAGACTATATATGCTTTATTGGTGTCCGAGCCATGTGGGAATTTATGACAACGAAACAGCTGCTCACTTAGCAAAAATAGCCATAGCCTTTTACCAGCCATACAACTCCATTATATATTTAAAGAATCCAATTGATTAATTTTACTACTAAAATCATAAATCAACAGCAATGGGATCTAATTAGAAGGTAATTATTAGATTACCAACTGAATGTCTATCTCATGGACTAAGTAGAAGAGAACAAAAAATACTTCACCGCCTAATGATTAGCTATACTTCGCTCAAACATTTTCATATCATGCGATCGAAGATTCCTTCAGCTTGTAATCACTGTAACGAAGCACTGACTGTCAGCACATATTTACATATTGTATAAGATTGGCAGCACCAGTGCCGGATTTAAGCTAGGCAATATAGGCAGTTGCCTATGGGTCGCCACCACAAGGGGGTCGCCACAACACCACAAAAATTTAATAAATAAAATTAAACTTCTTGAGCCTTGTTATAAATAATAACAAATAGGTAGAGTTTCTTTGGGCATATAGGCTTCTTAATGAACTGAAAAGAAAGATTAAAAGTCCTGTTAGGTATGACTACTAAGCTTGATTGGTTTAAAATTACAAGGCCTCCAAGTAAATGGATAACCCCGGGTCCAGCTGATCAGATAAATGGCATTTAAATAAATAAGGAGATATATGCATTATTCTTTATGAATAAAATCAAATATCAACACACGCAATTAAAAAAAGACTTACCAAGTCCACACAAGAAAAATGAAGCTTTTAAAATACAACACACAATAATAATTACAAATTGTACATCTTTCGCGTATGGGACTAAGTTGTCAAGTTGGCGTTGGTTCCTGAAATTTGACGTTTCTGACAAAGTTTGGAATAACTATGGTTTATTATTCTTTGGATTTATTGTTATTTTTTGTTCAAAATGCCAAACTTATTTACAAATGCTGAATATGCAGATATCCACTTTATTTATGGTTTTTGCAACGGAAACTCGGAAGAAGCTTCCAGGGAGTACGCAAGACGATTTCCAAATAGAAGACGCCTAAACGCTCTAGTTTTTGTTAACACGCATCGTTGTTTCCGAGAATATAGATTGCAGAAGAACCGAAGAAACGTTATTGAAAGAGATGAGAGAAACCGAAAAGAGATTCTAAATGCTTTCTATGAAAATAATCGTCTAAGAAGTCGAAATGCTATTAGACAGTTACGTACCCGCAATGTAGTTGTTTCAAAAAATAAATTTTGCGTACACTCCACCAAGACAGAAGAAAACCTTATTATTTACAACCTGTTCAAAATTTATTACCAGAAGATGGTCCAAGACAAATCAACTTTTCCACTTGGATATTAATCGGGTTTTAAATAAAATTATATGGACTGATGAAGCCACATTCACCAGGAGGGGTAAAGTAAATTTTCACAATTTGCATGTGTGGTGACATGAAAACCCTCACGAAATTAGGCCCAGGGAATTTCAAACCGAATTTAGTGTGAATGTATGGTTAGGAGTGCAAGATAATCAGCTTTGCGGCCCTCATTTCTTACCTCCCCGGCTCAACTCCCAAGGATTTTTAAACTTTTTGGAAGATGACCTACCAGATTGTCTAGAAAACATTCCTCTCAATAGAAGACCAGAAGCGTGGTTCCAAATGGATGGCGCACCAGCCCATTATGGAAATATTATCAGAAATTGGTGCAATAATCATTATCCTGGACGATGGATAGGTCGTTTCCCGGGTGTACATGAGTATCAACCAGGAATAGGACAAGCTGCTTGGCTCCCCAGGTCACCAGACCTTAACGTTTTGGATTTTTTTGTCTGAAGAACCCTTGAACAGTTAATATTAAGAATTCAAGAAGCATGCCATACGCTTCAAAATAATGGGCATCAAATCAGAGCAGCCGTTAATTCGGTGCGTCGAAGATGCCAAAAATGCATTGAAGCTAATGGTATGCATTTTGAACAAATATTGTAGATTATTATTAAAATTTGTGTTGTTTTTATTTATCATCAAATAGGTACACGACTTATAATTATTATTATAATGCATTGTTTTCTGGTGTTAATTGTATTTAATTTATTTTTTTCTATTAAAATTGTCCTAAACGGCTAATGGTAGCGAAAAGTGTCAAGAGGTAACATTTGTTCAATTTGGTTCAACGCATTGGAGTATGCAATTAAAAATTTAAAAAAACCGTGGCGTACCATATTTAAATATTTAAATCGTCTTTAAGAACGCCACTGCTTTAACAGAAAATCCTTAATCGATGCTATACGTTTGCCTTTAGGTAATGATGATATGATTAAAATATGAAAGTGATATCTTAAGAGGTTTTCGACAACATCGTAAAAAACATTATTTTTTTAAAGACTTTAACGCCTTCTACAGTCGAAACTATGCATTTTTTGATGTAGGTTTAAATGTATTTTCTTAATATTTTTAAGTACTTAATACGCTGCCAAAATCTCCCGATTATAAATCGGACCACCCTGTATAAAAACAGTACCTGCAAGGATGTGTTTAAGGAAACAATAAAAAAACGTCATTTGTCTAAAGAGTAATTCTGGTTAATTAAGCTTTTAATTTAGAGAGAATAAATTTTCTATGAAATTATCTATTTAACTTTGGGGTATAAAATATGGTTTGTCAGATTCCACTATATTAAATCTCTTGTGTTATGCATTGTATTATCCACCAATGGCTCAGGAAAATCCTTGCAACCATAACCAGTTTAAGTTTCTACAAAACGACAAAGCGGCATCAAAATTGTTCCAGTAATTTTTCAGCAATCCATGCGCCCAGGAAGAAAAATGTTAGTTTCGGAAAATTGCGTTTAAAGTTTTGAAACTGCGCTTGATTATACGGGACGACCCGTCCGATGATCGTGTATTTCAGCTATAAGAAATTGTTTCCGAGCAAAACGGTTTTGCCCAACTAGGAGGCCGCCTAGGGCCTGGGCGTTTAATAGGGCCCGAAATTCACTCTAAAATAAAAAATCTTTTAGCAACCTCGCGCCGTGAGACTCACCACACCATTTGAATTACGTGACACTATCGGCAACACTGTTCTGTAGCTATGGGATTTCCTGAACTCAGATAGTCGCGAGTTTTGCACTTTTATTTGCTTCGTTTGTTTTTATCGCTTGTGCTGTTCATACCTGTTTAATTTAAATTGAGTCCTGATAGGCGTTAATATACATCGTTTTATAAGTGTGAGTTAATATACGTAGTTTTTTAAGTGTGGCAGACTTATTTTTTTGGTTTGGTAAATTTTCATTTTATTTAAAATTATTTAAATATAATCGGGACTGATTTTTTGACCATAAGTACAAACATAAGTCTAGCTACGAAAAAAGGAAGCGAGCAAAAAAATTAGAAAAACACAAAAAGAAAATTAAAAAGCTAACTTTCTTTCTAACTTAAAGTGCACCAGTAGCAGGCGCAGCCTTAAGCATGGCCGAAGTTGAAATAGAGACTAACCAGAGAGGAGAAAAAGTACATGGAACTGTCAAAGAAATTGGAGAATACATATAAAACAGCTCTCTTAACTATAATGTGATCAAAACTTTTAGAGCGGTGTAATGTCACCAGCAAAACATTGAAAGATCCAACCCTCAATTGGACGGTGTTATGCAACAACCGTCTAACCCACAACCAAGTCATGATTTTATTGTTGCAAAACATTAAATAGAAGTAGAAGAACGATAAGCAAAATTAATATAAGCCACATTTTGACTCTTGCGCCATCTATGATCAGAAATTCTAAGCCTCAATTCGGCTATCGCTCATAGCGAAATATGCAACAGTGATCTATCCCACAGTTAGAATATTAGGCCGTTATTGCAAATTCCATAATCAGTTGGGGGGTTTTTATTGTCCTGTATTGATTTTATCGTTTTAGTATTATCGTAAGGAGTACGTCAGTGAGATATTTGATTGCTAAACTACTAAAATTAAGGTAAGAACGTAAAATATGTATTACAACAGTATTTTTGTCATAATCAAACTAAGATTGAATCATAACCTACAACTTGCCTTGTGGATTAGACCATCGTTGTAAAATTCTAAACTACTTATTTTAAGAGTTTTTTGGGGTTAGTCCATTGTTGCAAGATTCCTAATAGGTTAAGTCACAAATTTTATTAAAACTTTTTTGTGTAAAATAAAAATTATACGCAAATCATTTGATTACCTCCACGTTTTTTAAAGAATTAGAAAATGGCTGTAGGGTTGCAAAGGTGAAATGGGAGGAAAATAGTTGTTTTTTACCAAAAATATATTAAAAATTTTATTTCAAAATATGCAAAGTAAATAATTTCTTCCGCGCCAATCACAAAAATATCTTTTAATACATCGACGTGGAAATCCTGATTCAATTTGCAGCGTGTTTATTCATGCACACATAACAAAATCCATTGATTAGAATGCACTTTTAATGGGGTTCTTTTGATTTCATTACAGAATGAGTAGTTCAATAGTCAATAAGATTATGTCACTAGTAAAGAAAAAAACAGAAATCTCAAAAGAACGTGACAATTCTTCTGTTGGGGAGGTCTTCGAGCCCTTAGATTTGTTAGAATCTACAGCCTATAATTTTCAGCAGAATCAGTCAGATGAGCTTCAGTCTGCCATAAATTCAATTTTAATACCTGAAGACAAAGATTTACATAGCAATGCTGATCTCCCTCAGAATGTAACAAAATATTCTGACCAGAATATAGTTTCTCGAAAAAGCAGTTACAAATCGCAAGGTTGATATTAATAAAGAAAACATAAATTGGCTTAAAGTGCATAAAATACTTTTGAAAAAGGAAAATCCTACAACACTCTTCATGAGAAATCGTACGACAGATCCGGAATATACTGAAGTTAACATTGAGAAGTCAGGTAAGGGTAGAAAACCTGAGTTAAAACTGCCTTTCTTATGGCCTAAAGGAAGAGCACTCTCTGTAGAAAAAGTAGCAGATCCTAAAGAAATTCTTAAACTAATTCCACAAGACGCCAGTGGTTTTTATAATTTTTTGAGATCTACAGATGCAAAAGATTTTCAGGAAGATACTGAAGGCATTGGTGCCAGCCAGTTTTCTTGAGGACTAATTTTATTTTATTGTTAATTTCTTATTTTTAAGTACACACGTTTTTAAGTTTTACCTACTGTGTTGTGATGTTGCAATGCAAAAATAATAATATTTTCCTTTTGTTGCAAACTACTTATACGTAGATTTTAGTTTTGCAAAAATCGTTTAACCCTCATTGACGTTTAATTTTTCTGCAAAAAAAATAGTTTTAATAAACGTTTATTTTATAATTGCGTTTGGTTCGTTTTTTAATATTAAATAGGAGAAAGACCTGAAATAGATACAATTTATTTAGTCTTTATCGTTGTTTTAGCGTTTAAAATATTTTTATCTCCAAATATGTTATGTTTA
Source organism: Listronotus oregonensis (assembly GCA_019359885.1). Taxonomy (NCBI): domain Eukaryota; kingdom Metazoa; phylum Arthropoda; class Insecta; order Coleoptera; family Curculionidae; genus Listronotus; species Listronotus oregonensis. The sequence continues at coordinate 7,692 of JAHBCN010001709.1, read as the reverse complement.
TTATAAGTTCTTTTTAAGTTTATTTTTGCATTTACAGATTTTTAGTTTTGTTAATAAAGAGGTTTTTTTGTTTTCGCTTTATATTTTATTTAGCTATAAAACTCTTTTTCACAAAATTATATTGCATTTATTTTTACCTAACACACCAGAACTCCTGGGTTAACTTTTATTTACTAAATAATAAACATTTTTGTTTCCAACCCAAACACCTATAAAAACTAAAAATTGTTAGCTGTATATATTTTTTTATAATTTAGAAAAAAAAAATAAAAAGTAAATTTGGTCGCCTAGGGTCCGGTAGAACCTTAAACCGTCGCTGTTGAAAAGTGCAATAAAAAATCGATTTTTTTGAAACCCTCTAAGTTTTTTTTTTATCTTGGGGCAGTCCACGAAGCCTGATGCCTAAGTACTAACGTACCGTGGGTGTCTTAAGTGTGGTGAGAGGCAGTTTGTTCACACGGGACTTAAATATTTGGAGATTGGGAGGAGAAGAAAAAACCTCAGCGGGCAGCAGGTTCCATAGACTTGAAACTCTAGGGATGAAGGAACGAAGAAAGCGGAAAGTTCGGGGCCTCTCTAAGTGAACTGTAAAAGGATGCATAAAACTCGCACTACGTGTTGCTCTGTTGGGAGCTGCCAGTAAAGGAATTATACTGGCCAACTTCTCTCAGCAAAAGCCGTGAAAATACCTATAGAAGAGCGACAGATCCCCTACAGCTCAACGGTGGGCAAGAAGAGGAAGCCTTTCTGTGAGTGTGAGGAAATTTGAAAACAATTATAGGTAAAACTAATCAGAACATTTAAGATGACGCAATGCATATTAAGGCTAAATGTTACCGACAACTCAGTTAGTCCGTTCGCTAATACGTATGTATCTTCCAGTTGCTGTTTGACCTCCTACAAGTGATATCACGTGGTAAAAAGCTACATATTTTTTACCAGGAAGGGCGGTCGGCTGAGCCGTATCAACTGATTTTAATCCTTGCGCATCAAAGAGATCTTCTGGGGCTAAACACTGTAAGTGGTAAAGGCATAGTTCCCCGTTGTTTTTACAACTTGCAACAAGCTTTTTGTACGCAATACCAGTAGCAGTCCTTGATTTGACCACCATTCATCAAAAAAAAAACATTTAAAAAGATTGATTTTGTGAAAAAATTGGAATTTTTGGGCGCTCTTAGCCCAGATTTTCAACAGATGAAGCCCAGAAAATGGGGAAATAAAGAAGAGCGGAATTGTCTGTAACGTGTCGCAGGCCTAATATATACATAGTTAATACCGCCTTTAGCGCTTTAAATATCGCATGTCATCAGTCATCAGATCAACAGAGGCTGAGCTAAGTTATTAGCTATTTAATGACAGCGACACAATAAAGAGGTCCGTGCATTTGACCAGACCCATCCATCTATAGTTATTTTGATGCGCTGAGTCCAAATCCGAGGTCCGTTTGGCCCATACACCCTTAAAATTTTGAGTAAATTGCGAAAAACTGTTAAAAATGGTTAAAAATTTCAGTTGAGTTTAATAAAAACGATTTTTTTATTGAACTTGATCAAGTATGTTTCTTATATTTCGATGCGCTGAATCTAAATCGAAAGTCCGTTTGGCTGTACACTTTTCAATTTTTAAGTTAATTGTAAAAAAACCCTGAAAATGGCTAACAATTGCAGTTATGAAAACGAATTTTTTTTATTGGACTCGATCAAGTATGTATCTTATGTATTTTAATACGCTGAATCTAAATCCGAAATCCGTTTGGCCCGTACACCCTCCAAATTTGTAGAGAGCAGATTGCGAAAAACTGCTAAAAATTGTTTTTCGCAATTTACTTAAAATTTAGAGAGCATACAGCCAAACAGACTTCAGATTAAGATTTAGCGAATCGAAATACATAAGAAACATACTTAATACTGTTTAATAAAATTTTCTTCATTCTTATAACTGCAATTTTTCGAATTTTTTACCAATTGTTAGCAGTTTTTTGGAATCTACTCAAAATTTAAGGGGTGTACGGGCCCAACGAACTTCGGATTTGGATTCAGCGTATTGAAATACATAAAAAACATACTTGATCTTGTTTAATTAAATTTTAATCATTTTCATAACTGCAATTTTTAGCCATTTTAAGCGTTTTTTTTTTAATTTACTTAAAATTTAAAGGGTGAACAGCCAAACGGACTTCGGATTTAGTTTCAGCGTATCGAAATACATAAAAAACATACTTGATCGAGTTCAATAAAAAAAATCGTTTTTATTGAACTCAACTGAATTTTTAACCATTTTTAGCAATTTTTCGCAATTTACTCAAAATTTTGAGGGTGTATGGGCCAAGCGGACCTCCGATTTGGATTCAGCGCATCAGATTACATATGGATGGATGAGCCTGGTCAAATGCCACTTTATTTTTTTTTGTGTGCCGGTGTGATCGTCGTCGAACACTGCGTGCCCTTGTATTTGGTAGTTCATTGGTAGTACTTATTTTTATAGTGCTTGTGGATGCATAATAGCGTTTTCTAAAAGGTGAAGTAAAATACAATAATTGCTTTATTTACGAAAATGAGAAAAATGCATATAACATTTAACAACCCATCATCAAGTATATCCAGTGCCTGTATTTTTTTTATCTTGGGACAGTCCACGAATGCTGATGCCTAAGTACTAACGTACCGTGGGTGTCTTCAGTGTGGTGAGAGGGAGTTTGTTCACACGGGACTTAAATTTTTGGAGATTAGGAGGAGAAGGAAAAACTTCTGCGGGCAGCAAGTTCCATAGTCTTGACACTCTAGGAATAAAGGAACGAAGAAAGCGGGAAGTTCGGGGCCTCTCTAACTGAACTGTAAAAGGATACATAAAAGTTGCACTACGTGTTGCTCTGTTGGGAGCTGCCAGAGAAGGAATTAAACTGGCCAATTCCTCTGAGCAGAAGCCGTGAAAATACATATAGAAGAGCGACAGATTCCCTACAGCTAGACGATGGGCAAGAAGAGGAAGCCTTTCTGTAAGCGTTGGATCATCAATAAGACGAACGGCTTTTTTTTGAATGGAGTTCAGAATGCTAAGTGTTGTAGGGGACGCCATTCCCCAGACATGAGAACAATATTCTAAAGAGGGTCTGATTTGGGATACTTACAGAGTGTACAGATTGGAAGAAGAGAAATATTTTCTGGCTCGAAAGAGGAATCCAAGCCCTTTTGAAGCTGCCGAGGCTATGGATGAAATGTGTTTGTGCCAGTTGAGGTTATTCTCAAAAGTAACGCCGACTAGATTAAACGACTCTTTGTTCTGCAGATCTTGGCCGCTCATATGTAAGGGATGAGCATTCGCAGACTTTTTTCGCGACAGCGAACATGACTGTTTTTGAGGCATTAAACTGAACACGATTTTTGGCGCCCCAATCGAAGATAAGTTTGAGGTCTTGTGAAAGAGATATCTGCATTGACCTGCGCTTGTTTTCCAAATCAGAATTACATGGTAGCTTAGGAAATTAAATACTAGAGTGGAGGGTACTATCGTCAGCAAAACTATAAATGGGATTGATTGTGGAAAAGAGAAGATCGTTAATGTGTGGAAGAAACAGCGTGGGTGCCAGCACTGAGCCCTAGAGCACCCCAGCATTTATTTGGTAGAAGCTGGAAGAATGTCCATGTACAGTAACTGATATACGTCGATTAGAAAGGAAACTGGAAAGCCAAGAGCAAAGCTTAGGTGAAAGACCGTAAGAAGGAAGTTTGTTAAGAAGCCCATCAAGCCAGACCTGATCGAAAGCTTTGGATATGTCAAGAGCAACGATCTGGGATTCACCAAGAAACTCAAGGGACTTGTTCCAGTTGTGTGAGACAAAGGAAAGAAGATCAGCTGTGGATCTACTATGACGGAATCCATAATGTCTATCATGCAAGATCTTATGTTTTTCCAGATACTTTAAGATTTGGGAATTAATGATTTTTTTTTTGCAAACAACAGAAAGAAGAGATATAGGTCTATAGTTAGAAGGGAGAGTTTTGGATCCTTTTTTGGGGACAGGTTGCACACGTGCAGCTTTCCAACTTTCCGGGAAATATAAACCGTTGTAGATTACAACTGACTAATAAATATTGTGCAAATATTAAGTAATTTTTTAATAATTTATTAACAATTTTTAACTTATTGGGTTCATCGCCGATCTTATTGAAATTTAGTATACGAGGTTTTTTTGGACACTGATCGCGAATATGGTGTCAATTTTTTTAGGAAACTCCTAGTTTTGAATTACAACTTCCTACTAGAAGCTTACCTCAAAACTGCACAAAATATCCTTAAATTCTTTTAAATGCAGATTTAGTTTATTTGTGTTTAAAAAGATAATTCTTTGTGTTTAAAAAGAGAATCGACAAATTAAATTCCGGTAAAAGCGCTTCTCCCTCACTTGTAATATCTGTCCGTAATATTGCTCTTCCGTTTTTAAAGGATTTTTTTTTTGTATAAATAAACATTTTGTTTTATTTTTTTTTATATAGGTAAACACAGTTTCAATTTAAAGTTTGTCACCCTTCATTTGTAAATATCAACATATCGGTCTAAGAATCCCGAGATAACTTGTTGATTTTTTGTTTAAATAAAAATAATACTTTTGGAGATTTTTTTTAGTAAAACTGATTAAATCCTAAAAAATAAAAGACGTTTGATTACGAAATCAATCAGTTTTAATGTAACCAGTTTTAAGATTAAGGAATTCCAAAAAAAAAATACTTCATACTCGCGATCATCGCTCCAAAAAAACCCATATACATAATTTCAATAAAATTGGGGATGGGGCCTATAAGTAAAAAATAATTTAAAATTTTTTTTAACAGAATTGCTTTAATTAACGAGCTGTATATAGATAAAAATTTTCTTTTTGCAAAAAATACTTTTTAAAAAATTTATCACATAAATTAAAAATTAGAAATATATATTTTTCTAAGGTCCAAAATTTAAAATATGTAATATTTTATGTATTTATTTTTATCAATTAAAAAAACCAGCGTGTCAATGGATTTTACGCAAAAATAAGTGCCCAAATATGGTATTAAATAACTACCTTTTATTTATTTTTTTGTCATTTAATATATCTAATATAATAAAATGTAACAAAAAAAAATAACCTATTACCAACCTGACGGATCTTCTATATAGGAAGAATAGCGCTGTGATTTAATTTTAATTCCATGAACATAAGTATCTTTACAAAATCCACCCCCGACGTAACTTTGTCCATCGGGGCAGCACTTTTTAAAACATCTTGTATGTTTGCAGACATGTAACTTATCTTGACATTCTCTGACTACAAAATTCTCTTTATCGATTTTATCCAAGCAAAATTTTCCTTCTTGCTTTTCCTTTATTTTAGAAATAACATCTAAACCATTCATGCTTTTTAATGTCTTATCAAGTATTATTTTGCAATCAGGTAATCCAACTTCTACAAAACTTCCCTTTATAAACTCCTCGGTAATATTTTCTGCTTTGAAGCACGAATGCATTTCTAGATTGTAAAAATATCCTATTGGACAACATTTCGGAAAAGGTACTGATACTTGCTCTTTTGAAGCTAATTTCCAATAACTTACTTGATAAACAAAAAAGTGTTCACCATTCGAATCATTACATTCACCTTCACTATTGTTTTCCAAGAAATTGTATGAATCGGCTAAAATTTGGTACCGCGTGTTCGTTTTACTCTTGCATGCTAATGTGTAATTGGTTTCTTGTACTTCATAATTTTTTTCACAACATTTCGCGGTTAAATTCGCTTGAAGCGACTGCTGCATAAAGCTCAAGACTAGGTAAGGTACAACAGGTAACAACATTGTTAAATCTCAAGGTTTGTTCCGATACACTATTATGAATCGCTTATTATTATAAACTCGTTTGTCTGAGGATATTTAACACTTGTCTAGAGCCAGGCTAAAACTGAATGAAGTGGTTTCATCGTTCCAGCGGTTCTAGTTTTGTTATGTCATTCGGGAAATTCTGTAGCAGCAGGTAGGGGTGCGTATACTTTATTGCAATTAACTGTAAACGCAGGGAGTTTCGCCAGTAAAAGACCTTTGGGAGATTAGAGTTAATTACAGCACTGATGGTTGTCAGTCCGTAATTTGTATATATGCAAACTGAGTTAAGAGTTATTTGTTATGTTTAGTTTAAACTAGGCAGGTTATCTTTTGATATAAATGTATATAGAATCTAATCTTTAATGGCAACTTTTTTTCCCCTTATTACTGAAACCTGTCTTTTTTGGGATCAATTAAACTGTTATTGTTTCCGAAAATAAATTTTATTGTTTTCTTGTTTCGCACACTCGCGTTTTGTACACTTTTTATTGAAATATTCTCGTTTCGTACACTGAAATATTTAATCAATTTGTAAAGATCCAAATAACCAGTCAAATAAATTAGTCTAATCAAGAAGTGTGTTTCCTGCGAAAAATAACTAGAAGGCTTCGAAAAATATGAGCGATAACTCATTCGACGCGGAATGCAAATCTGCAATAAAAATTGCAATTGTAATTAACCAAAAACAAAACAAAAAAAAGTCATTTCGATTTTGAGATAACTCAAAAACCGTAAGAGATAGTGGAAATTGCAAAAAGGATTCTTGAAGAGGAGGAAATTTCCGATAAAAAAAGTTTGAACTTTCGAAGATCTACCTTCATTATTTATAATTTTAATTTAACCCTGAAAATGGTTCTCTGTGTGACATTTTTGGTTGCGCAATCGGCGTCAAAACCGAGTATGTCACATTAATTATTTTTTTAGGGTATTATGATCCTGAAGTTCCGAACGTTCGTTGAACGGTAGGGCCGACCGAAAAAGCGGGCCTGAAATTAAATCTCGCGTCGCATCCAGGCCCGTGCTGGCCCGGGGGGACAGGGGGACAAATCCCCCTGCGCCCTCGCCTTCAAGATCATACGGCGCCCTCACGCCAGTAAAAAAATTGAGAATTTTTGTGGTTGTTTATCTCTTATAATAATATAGACTTTTTTACCCCCTTTTCAATAAAAATTTTTTAGTTGACTTTAATAACGGGAAAAACGGTGTTCTTATAGGTTAATTTGTAATTAAGTTTTTAAGTTAGTTTAGTTTTCAGCCTATTTAATTTTATACCAGTGCTGTATTTAAGGCTAATTGAAAGTGATATTTATTTAGCTCAATATTGATAATAGGTTACATGTTATGATATTTCATAACATGTAATGTATTACATAAGACTGCTCATTAACAGTGAGCGATGTGGTTGATGTGGTATTTTTATGATAGCTCATTAAACCGGCACACAAAAAAATAAAGTGGTCTGTGCATTTGACCAGACCAAATCCGAGGTCAGTTTGGCTGATACACCCTTAAAATTATGAGTAAATTGCGAAAAACTGCTAAAAATAGCTCAAAATTGCGGAAAATTGCAATTATGAAAATGAAGAAAATTTTCTTAAGCAAGATTAAGTATGTTTCTTATGTATTTCAGTACGCTAAATCTAAATGCGAAGTCCGTCTGGCCGTACATACTCCAAATTTACGTACTTGATCAAGTTCAATAAAAACGAATGGTTTTTTTTGGGGTTTGCCCAAACTGATTTGGATTTAGATTCAAATATTGAAATACACTATATATATATATATATATATATATATATATATATATATATATATATATATTTATATATATATATATATATAT
>JAHBCN010001708.1:220121-235165 GCA_019359885.1 Listronotus oregonensis | reverse complement strand
TGCTTCTTCAGTTAAAAAATTGAAAAAAATGGGGATTATTAGCTTTTTTTCAAACAATGTATTAAAAAAATCTCCCTTTTTTTACAAAATCCTCTCCACCTAGTTCTTGGTAAAGGGGAAATATGATACGGATGATATTTGTACTTTCTTGTTTTTCCCATTGATCGTAGATTGGGAAGTTTCTGAAATAGTGGCCAAATCTCGGCTGCTGGAGGATGGATTTTCCGAACATGTATCAAGATTTCTAATTTTTTTTTCTTCCGTCGTCACGTATTTGTTTATCTTGGGGTTTCAATGAATATTCAACATTACCTGTAAATTAAACCCTTTTTTTATTTTTTCCAAAAAGCTCTTTTGCTGGGTTGTCTTCGATTGGGATATCGCATATTATACAATCGGCATGCTAATAAACAATTTTTTCGGCTTCACCGATAATATAAATCATATCAATTAATTCTTTTTTTAAAAAAATTCTTTTTTAAAAATTTTTACAGCTTACGTTAAAACTTAGACAGTAATATTATGACATAATTTATTATATTGTTTTCTTTGTTAATTTTCGGCCAACTTTTTTTTTAAATTAAAAATAATATTTTTTTAAAAAAAAAAAATTTAAAAAAATTAAAAAAATATTGCAAAATCTACTTGACTTAGGTGGGGGGAAAAAATAAAAAAAGATTTGTAGGTTTTAAAAGCCTGAAGCGGGGGTCAAACAAAATACAGGGTGTTTTTTTTAAAAAGGAATTTTTTTAGAGATTTTAAATTTAAAAAAATTTACCACCATTTGCTGGACACCCTGTATAACCTAAACCTATTTTATAAATAAAGTGAAAAAATTTTATGAGGTATTAGCTAATTGCCTGCACAAGCAAGTTTAATAATATTCGAAAATAGGAAAATGGGAGCCTTATTAACAATGTTCTGAATTTGTTTTTTTTTTCCAAAAAGAAACTTTGATATTTAAAAATTTGAAGATTTAACCCTAGGTAGCATAAAAAAAAAAATTTTTAAAAGAATGTAAAGAGAAACCTAAAAAAAATAAAAAAATACAGGGTGATCCTTTTAAAAAAAAAATAACTTTATATCGGCACGCTTTTGTGGCAACCCTGTATACATCAAAATTTTTTTTAAAAAGTGAATTTTTTGGCCTGGCTATTTACCCACAAAAAAAAAAAATTTTTCAAAAGTTTTATGGATAACGAGTAAATGAGCTTTGTCAAAACTTTGACTCACCCTGTATATAAAACTTTTAAAATTGGGATGGATAAACACTGTAAAAATAAAAAAAAGGGCCCAAAAAGAGAAGTAGCATTAAAACGTTTTTGGGGAAAAAAATTTTTTTTAAAAATGTATTTGTAGAATGAATGTAGATACTAAAAAAAAAAAATCAAGTATTAAGATAAAATTGATTTACAGTCAATTGAAAAATACCAATTCATAGACTTTTATAATTTGGTTAACAAAATTGGAAGTGTGTTTTCACATGTCTTTTATTTCTTACAATACATACTAAGGCACTGGCGTAGGTAAGGAAGAGGGATAGAGGAGATAGTTCCCCCCCCCCGGAATTTTTAAAAAATTTTTTAGGATCTTTTGGTAGATTTGCTTTTTTTTTGTCTGGCGCTACCAAAATCTAACAAAGCTTTGGTGGCGATATAAATCGGCAAAACACATGATACTATTACTCGAGAAGATAAACCCACTTGGCGAAAAAATTTTTCGTACGAGTTGCGCATGACGTCACTCGATGAAAAAAATTTTTTTTTGGGGGGTTTTGGGAAAAAGCATTGTTTTAAAGCCTTTTTTAACGTTTATTGTTTTTTGGCTTACTTATGATTATTATATTTGGTTTATGAGATATTCTTTTTTTTTAAAATAGTATGTAAGATATTTCCTTAATTGATGTGGGATTTGGGATCCGTGCTATGACAAAAGCCTTTAAAAATATGGTATAGAATAAATAATATAAATAACCGTTTGACATTGATTAAGGTTTAAAAAAAAAACAACAAACGATTATAATTTTTTAAAAAGTATTTTAATTTAAACATGTGTAATATGAAAAGTCTAAAGGCTTGTTAATTAATAATAAACTAATAACACTTTATACCCAAAAAAAATGATTTATTGTTTTTATTTAAATACATTTAGTTACCTACTTTAGACTAATCTTTGCAAAAAAAAAAACAGTACATATTTTGTTGTGATGCAAAAAAAAAATAAAACAAAAGCAGAGAATTAATATACAGCGTATTGTGATAATTTTTAAAATTTTTTTTTGAGTTTTATGCGCTATACCTACCTCTAAAGGATAGTCTATATTTTTCATATTGCTTATGGGTAGAGGTGTTAAAAAAAAGACACTGTAATGTTTAAAATTCTGTTTATTTTTTTTTAAAAAAATATTTAGAGATCGAACGCTGTTTTTTAAAAAAACCGAGACGTCACGGTTTTTTCGGGTTTGCCATATGAGACCGTGACGTATCGGTTTGAGCGTTCGATCTCAAACAAAAGCAAAAAAATTTCCGATGCACGTCATATGCTTTTCGTGACGTGATGTTGCCAAAGTTGCCAGATAGTGATAAAAATACTGAGTATGTAATATTTTTTTAAAAAAAGGTATTATTTTTAAAATTGATATTTTTTTCACTCCTTAATCAAACGAAATTTAAAAAATTTAAAAAATTTTTTGGTCATGTCTTGTCATATACTTTATTTATTCCATTACAAACTATTTTCAAAAATTACGCCAGTTCATATAGAACGTGTCGATATATCCGAAAAAATAATATACACTCTAATATTCCGTTTCCTAAGCCACCCTGTAATTCTGATTTAAAAAACAAGCGCAGGTCAATGCAGATATCTCTTCCACAAGACTTTAAAGTAATCTTGGATTGGGCGTGAAAAATCTTCTCCACTTTTAATGCCTCCAAAAAAACAGTCATGTTCGCGTCGCGAAAAATTCCCCAATGCTTATTCGTTAAAACAGTGGCCAAGTTCTGCAGAACAAAAAATTTTTAAAACCCTTTTAGGTGTTACTTTTGAGAATAATCTTAACTGACACAAACACATTACATACATAGAGCAAATTCAAGAAATTTTGGGTTTTTTTTTCGAGCCAGAAAGTTTTTCTCCTTCTAATCTGTATACACTGTATGTATCCCAGATCAGACCCTCTTTGAATATTGTTCTCATGTCCGGGAATGGCGTTCCTACCCACACTTAGCAGCTTCCCTCTCTTGCCGTCCGACAAGCTGTAGGGGATTTGTCCCTCTTTTGTAGGTATTTTCACGGCTTCTGCTCTGAAGAGTTGCCAGTAAAATTTCCCCCCCTAGCAGTTCCCAACAGACCAACATGTAGTGCCACTTTTATGCATTTTTACGGCCCCGTGAGAGGCCCCGATCTTCCCACTTTGTTCGTTTTTTATCCCTAAAGTGTCCAGACTATGAAACCTGCTACCCGCGGAAGTTTGTCGTTCTCCTCCCAGTCTCCAAATATTTAAGGCCCTTTAAACAAACCCCTCCCACCACGCTTAAGACACCTACGGTAAAATTAGTACTTAGGCCTCAGCCTTCGTGGGGTTTTAAGATGAAAAATTTGGCAAAAAAATTTTTAAAAATTTGGGGTGCAGCCCCGCTACAAATTAAAAATTTAAAATTACCTTTTCAAGTTTTATATGCTACTTTTTTTGTTAAACTTACTTATCTTCTGCAGTCACGGGCAATAATGGGCCCTTATTTTCCAGTTCTTCGAAAATAGCTTAGCAAGGAAGCTACTAGCTCTTTGCACCCCGGTGTTTAAATGCTTCGGCATTTTGAGACTGAACGAACGTAGAAGTAAATGCCAATGAACTACAAAGTCTTTGTTTTCAAAAAAAAAGTTTTTAAAATAACACTGATAAAAATACACACCAACAATAACTAGTATTACTAAAAACACAAAATTGTTATAAATAATAACAGCTGGACAGGAAGCATAAAATCAAAAAAATGAACGGCAACGTCGCTAAATACGAAAAACATGACAATAATAAAAAATTTTTAAATTTAAAACCCAAATTTTTTCAGATTTAACTGATATAAATATTCTATGTAATTGAGTTAGTTTTAAAAAGAAATGAAATACTTTTGATTAAATTCATTAAAAAGGCCAAATTTAATTTTTTTTTTCCTAGATTTTATTTCGTCACGTTTGGGGACCTGGTATTTTTATCAGCTGATTGATGACGTGCATCGGAAATTTTTTTGCGTTTACTATACTTAGAAAATTAACAAATTTCCCAAAAAAAACCAAATTTAATTATTCTATTTTATAATTTTCGTCTTTTTTCTCTTTGTTACTTTGGTTTTTTTTAATATTCTATTTAACATTAGAATTTTAAAATACAGATTGGGCATTTGCGATTTTAAAAAATTTTTTGTCAACTTTAATGACTCCCCTTAAAATTGTTAAAAATGGGGGGATTTCCCCATGCTAAGTTACAAAATCTGGGTTTGGTTCAAAAATAAATAAACAATACACTAAATCCATCGAACATCTAAACTGAAATCAACGCCATATTAAAACTTGCTGTTTCGGGGGCAATTTGTCATCAGTGACGTCATGCAAAGAGATGGCTTATTTCATGCGCGTGGGTTTATTTTTTTAATAATAGTATCATGGGCAAAACATATGGGCTTTAATACAGGTGTTAACAATGGGCGAATCGAAAAAAATATATTGAATATTTGTTTGGTAGATCCAAAAATTTTAAAACAAATTTATATGTAAAAACCCGGGTTTTTTAAAATTAAAACTTTTATCCTATAGCCGGGTAAATTGAATTCACCGTCAAATGTTTTGGATGGTCATGAATCGAGAAAAACCTCTTTTTTTTCTTTAGAAACAAATCCAGGTGTCGGAAACAATGGTGGATCCTAAAAAAAAGGGTTTTTTTCCCCCTTTTTTTAACCTTTTCCCCCCAAAACAATTTTTTAAAAAATTTTTTTTTAGTTTTTTTGGGGCCCCAATTCGAATATGATATTAAAAATTAAAGGGCTAAAAACGGGAAGGGGTTAAAAAAAAAATGAAAAAAGAAAAAAAACCCCTTTTGTGGAAAACACTTTTTTTTCAACACTTTGAGTTGATCTGTCACTAAAAGGGAAAGCAAAAAGGGTTTACCTCGATTCATGACCTTCCTATATCATTTTTTTACGTAACTGAAAACCTGAAAGCCCAAACTTAAAAAATCTGTACAGTAGTACGTTTTTATTTGTGGCGTAATTTTAGGTTTTCGGATGCTTTTGGAAAAAAAGTTTATCCCATTCCGACGTGGAAACCCCTGAAAATGTCCCCCCAAAATCCCAAATATAGTTTGCGAATATCTGCCAAAATATGGTGATAAGATAATTTTTGTTTGGACAAAAAAAAGAAGACCACCTCGAAACCTAAAAAATGGTCTCTACCATTTTTTTTTTATCAATATTTTTCAAAAACGACCGTCGAAAAATCCATCCCTGACTTTTGAAAAATTATTGGCTTTATTAAAAGTACATTTAGAAACTAGACATTTAAACTTTCAAATAATGTGCATTGAAAAGCATTTTAATAGATGATGAGTTTTTTTAAATTGCGTTTATTCCCCCCGATTTTCTAGAACTCAGAACAAAACAATTTTTTTTCAAAACGCAAGAAAGATGGTGAAGAAAATTTTCTGGAATCATTGAATACTTGTAAGGTCTTATTAAAAAAAATGTTAATAACAAACTATTTTAAAAAAAAACAATAAATTAATATGTGAAATATTGTGAAAAAATTTTTTTTTTAAATTCTAAAAAACAAAAAACCCAAACTCATATGCAATGGTGGTTGGTTTTCCCCTTCCATAAGTTTGAATGTTAAAAAAATGTACATTATTCCCGAAATGGAACAATTCGTCCGCTCGCTTATAACTATTATAACTATTCAAAATAATTAAAAATTTTATTACATATTCCGCAAGCAGATAAATTATTTAACGGTACTTGTGAAACCCCTCTAGAGTACTATAAGATGTATTAATAAATTGCTCGGGGGCATCTTAAGGATAACTTTTAAAAAAATTACGAATATCTAGCATCCAAGTTCGAAAAAATGTTCAATTTATGGGTGGTTTCTGTTGACGTCAGAAATAACATATTCAAATTTAAAAACATTTACCGAAAACTAATTTGTTTAGGGTTAAAGTCGTTTTAAGTGGGCAAAAATTTATATTGTGGTTCGGCGCCGTGCTAAAATCTTGAACGCTTGATTGATCATCTGGATTATAGATGATCCTTTAAACCCAATAAATAGGAATCAATTTCTTGAATTTATTCCTTTTTTCACCCAAAAACAATCGTGATTCGTATTGGTGATTCGATTCTTTCCCCAAGGATCGATCGACGATTGATTTACGGATCAATCAATTTTTTTTTTAATCTGTCAAGCCTGTTAATTTTGAAAATTTAAAGGGGTAAAAAAAACTAATTTTTTTTCGATGGAAAACAAAAAAAAAAATGCTTTAAAAAAAAAATTTTTAAAGTTGGTGAAAAAAAAAAACCCTTTTTTCGGTTTTTTTTTTTTTACCGAAAAATTTAAAGGGTTTTAAAAACCCAAAAAGGTTTAAAAAATTTTAAAATTTAAATATATTTAGGGTTTTTTTTTAAAGGGTTTTCAAAAAGGGGGCCTTATTATATATTTTGTTTTTACGTAAATCCGTTTCGGGCTCTAAAATATTTATTTATTTCTGCTAAAAAAAAAAGCCTTTATTATTTAACATAAGTTAAATTTATTGTTGAAAGGGATCTACTTTACCAGTTTTTTCACAATATTTTAATAAACAGTAGAATATTTTCAAATTTTGTAAAATTTTCAAAACCTACTTTTCGAGAAATCGATGGCCGCAGTTCGTCGTGGGACACCCTATATATTGACACCGGGTAAAATAAAAAATAAATATTTCCCGAAGGATTTCGAACCAAAGCAGATTCGGGATTAAATTGAAAAAAAAAGTGATTAGTCTTGAGAAAGGTCATTCACTGACTAATCACGAAATCTCGAAAACTACTTGACTTATGAAGACGAAATTCGGTAAGAAGGAGCAGACATCAGCTAAGAAAAGATTTTAGAAAACTACCCCTCACCACCACCCAGGTAACGAAGAGGCCGACGACCTAGCCAAAAGAGGATCAGCCATGGAAATGATAGGCCCTGAGCCATTCTGTGGAACCTCGGCAGGCCTCCTTAAACCATCTATTAAGAGCTGGTGGTTACAAACACCATTACAACGACGGCCCAAAGCAGTTCATTAAGACCTGCTCGGCTCGGCCAAGTTTACCTCGGACCTACTGAGCCACAGTCATAAAGTCGTAAGGAAAACGGAAGGTCAAGTAACAAGAAATTGCAACCTTAACAAGAACCTGGAAAGAATAGGCCTGGTGGAGGATAGCCTGTGTAGGTTTTATAGAAAACCAGATTCAGCCAAATTCAGAAACAGCCGTACATGTGAGTTGCCACTGTAGGCTTAGGTTTACAAGGCTTGGTGAGGAAAAGCCAAAACCGGAAAGATATATGGAGTGGCCAGTGTCAAGACTATGGAGTCTAGTTAAGAAGACGGGCCTGGACAAGGTACTCTAAAGAACGATAGGAGAAACCACAATAAATCTGGCAAGGTTGCAGTGGTGGAGGTCATATTTGCCATCTCCGCTCAAATAATCTAATCTACCTAGTGATGAGCAAAGCAAGACCAAGACCAAGACCGGGCTAGTCTTGGTCTTGGTCTTGCAAGCCCAAAGAAGGTCTTGGTCTTGGTCTTGGTCTTCACCACCCGGTCTTGGTCTTGGTCTTGCTGCAAGAGTCTTGCTGGATTTTCTTTTTTGGGAGTAATAATTTAAATTAAGCAATCTTTAATAAAGTATATATAGTTTTAATACTTTCAAATAAATAAAGATGGAGACTATATTTTTTTCTTTAAAATTTTAAAATATACCAATTTTAACCTTACATGTACATTTAAATTATTTGATTAAAAAGGATATTTTAAATGTAGGGGTTTATTTATTTATAGCGCTTCATTTTAGTGATGGGAAATATTTAAATTTTCTTTGAAGAAGCATATAAAATTACAATACTGAGTACTCTGAGGGCAGAAAAGAAACTTTTAATTTCAACCAGATGTGAAATTGAATGAAAATGATTCTGATATGTACACATTGGTTTCTAATTAAAAAAAAAGGTATTTAGAAAGTTTTTCGGTTTAAATAAACATTCTATGTTCAAATTAGTCAAACATTTGCCGTACAAAATTTGTACAAATACTTTATAAACATTCTGCATATACAAGGTGGCTCGATAGTGCGACAAAGATCGATATATCCGAAACCGTTCATAATGGTAAAAAACTGATTATACAAAAATTATAGAAAAAAAGGGGGTAAAATGTAAAATTTTTTCTATTTCAGAATTTTTTAAAAAATCCACCACCACTTAAGAAGACTTCCTTATTTTAGCTTTTAACCTAAAACAGAAAAATTATAGCAAAAAAATTTATTTAAAAAATCCTTCCCTGTATATTATGCGGAAATTCTTGAACTGTCATATAGGTACAATGTCGACGTAGATGGTTTTTAATATTATTTTCGGTTTTGACAAAAATGACGTCATCATTATACTTTTGGTATTGTTTTGACTTTTCCGTCTAAACCGGAAGTGAAATTTAAAATCCATTTATATAAAAGTATTCCTATAGAAAATAACAAATATATTTTTATTAAACCATCACTTTTACAATATCTTAGTTTAAAGGAACAATCTAATGATGCCACTTCTTACAGTGTGGCAAAAAAGTAATTTTTTCCCTTTAAATTTTTTGGAAACTTTTGATCCAGTTAGTGGCATCACTAGATACCTAATTAAAAAAAATTAGGAATAGGTAAAGTAATTTTCAGCTTCTATAACTTTTGCTTTTGTTTTTCTCTGTCGTAAACGGTTTGGAGATATCGAGCTTTGTCGGATCATTGAGTCACAATCTTATTATTTTTGAAACATGTTACTGAATCTACTAGTTATCGTTTCTAGATAATTTTATTAAAAAACGAAGTGATCGATTTAATTATTATTTTATTAAAAAAACCTGTTACTCATAAAATAATCGCCTTTTAGGCAGATCTCGACACATTTTTTTGTCATGTCTGTATGAAATACCTCTGTATATTGAATATAAAAATTAAATATTATAATTTAAAAAAAAAGTGACAAAAGTCTTGCAGGTCGGTCTTGGTCTTGCGTAGTCTTGCACTCCTCGGTCTTGGTCTTGGTCTTGCATACCCCGGTCTTGGTCTTGCAAGCGAGAAGGCGGTCTTGGTCTTGGTCTCGGTCTTGGTCTTGCTGCAAGACCAAGACCAAGACCGCAAGACCAAGACCGGTCTCGCTCATCACTAAATCTACCCCTCTAAAAGTTTAGAATGGAGGGTGAAAGTTTGTATGGACATTCGTAATTTCTGAACTTAGAAGTATGCAATGGAATTACATCCCTTAGGGGTTAAAATGGGGATGAAAGTTTGTAAAGAAAAATGGTCATCAGAAAAATACAAAGTGGTAGTCTTTTTGGAACATTATTCCCTAAGGGGTTAAAAGGAGGGATGAATGTTTGTATGAGAAATTAGACCTAGAACCATAAAAATGTTACCATTCCCTTATATAAAAGGTGATGTTTGCAAGATTTGCAATATCTCGCAAAAATGGGAAACAAACAAAACAGCCCAAAGCGCCTAGTCCAGCTAAATCAAGGACAATTAAGCCAATTATATTTTAAAGCCAATAAATATTTTAGCTTTGCCACTTTTTTGTGAGTCAGATTGACTATTTAGTCGAAGAAACGAAGTAATGCACAAGGAATGTTTTGTGCGGTAAGATCAAGGAAGTTTAAAGGTGTATTGAAGCCCAATGCTATATGGCCCATTCGATCAAAAAATGTCCAACCCAGTATGAAAATAACTGTCAGAGTTGGCCTCGCCGATTTTGCGCAATAACGAAATTCCACGAAATAATTTAATGTGTTGCCTACTTACACACTGATAAATCAGTGTGTAGTTGACAACACATTATACTATAAAAAGCCGTATTAGTTTCGATTGTTTTGCTTTGTGTAATTATATTTTGTGGTTGCAGAAGTTTTTGGATTGATAAAAATTTTCTTATTTTAGTGATTAGTGTTTATTAAATTGTGACTATAATTTTGTGTTTATTGTTTGTTATTAAATATCGTAACAAAATGACTAAAAGGTTGTATGGCTTTGTCTTGCAAATCTAAGGGTAACATACCCGGCATTTTTTACTTTAGGTAAGTATTTCTTATATTTAAATTAGTGCTTCTTATGAGACGTAACGTTAGGTACCGAATAAATAATTATATATCAATTATAAATTATAGAAAATGAAAATTTCATAGGAAATAGCAGTGAGAAAAGTAAGGCAATCTTAACTATGTTTTAGATGATTTCCACAATGTTTGTGTATTTCTGTGGATTATTAAAAAGAAATAAGGTTTACATTTGGGTACTTTTATTTCATTTAATAATTAAGTACATTCTTTTAAAGGATCAAAATTATTAAATACTGGGCAGACCAGGCAAATTTTAATATATACATGTCCCTCTAATTGAATAAAAAGAAGTACAATTTTATGTTAAAGTTCCTTTTTGCTTTTTCTGTATTTGTTTAAAAAGAAATTAGATTTTTGATTTCTTAAACAGTAGACACATATTATTTAACGGTTACTGTTACAATGGATACCTAGGTACCAAAGGTTACTAAACATTTTTAACCACTGTTATTCTGTCTCATGAATGTTTGTTATTAGTGAAAAGTATATGCCTAAAAAGCAGTTATAAAAATTTTCACTTTTTAATGTACAACCAGAATCTTAGGATTAGATTAAACTCATTTACACTATCTTGACCTTCTTTTATCACAAAATTGGTGATAAGTACATGAAACTATCATACAATGTTTGAAATTTATTTTTAAAAAATCGTGTTTTTATTTATTTACAAAGATTTTTGGTAAAAATACAAAACTCCCGAAAATATAGACCATTTAAATAGAAGGCTGTAAAGTGGCGCCATCTATTCTTTCCATATTATATCAGATGATATAAAATCCAATATTACACAATAATTTTAAATACTCTACGGGAGTATCGTTTAATAACCAACAATTTTGTGCAAAAAATAAAAAAAACAGTGAATGCTTGAATTTGACATTTGATGATGTCAACTTTATAGATAGTAACAAAGAATTATGGAAGTCCGGCTCTGACCTACTATTCATTGCGCAAACTCCGCGGGGCCAATCCCCCGATTCCCGCTGCCCTGCACGCCTGGACAATTTTGTTCTACAGTATTGGGCTTCCATACACCTTTAAACTTCCTTGGGTAAGATGGATTTGAATGCGGTTTTTTTGCATTCGATTCGTATGAACGTCTACAAACTTTGTGAACAAATTTAATTTATGGGAAATAAAGAATATAAGGAAAAGTTTGCAATTATAAAAACATTATAACTAGGTAAATAATGACGGGAATAAGCCCGAATTTGTTACTCAAGGGTTTTTGAGGTCACTGAACACGAACATGATATTGTCAAGGGCCCATGGAGTACATGGTGCGCGCTAGGGATGGTGGAACTATCGTCTTCTGGAGATTTAGGACAAATCCTCCTAATATCAGCCCAATTTCTTTACTCGGACAGTTTTTATGGTCGCTGAACACAAATGTGATATTGGCAGGAACCTGCGAAAAACCCGGTGCGCGCTAAGAATGATGTTAACGTGGTCTTCTGGAGTTTTGCTACAATTCCTTCTAATATTAGCCCAATTTTGTTACTCGGGGGGTTTTTGTGGTCACTGGACACAAATATGACATTGACCAGAGCCTGCGGTGTACCCCGTACGCGCTAAGGTCTTTTTGAAAACTGGTTTCAAAATCATCTTTTAAAAAATATTCCAAACAACAGTGTTATTGTCATGGATAACGCAAGCTACCACAGCCGCCTGCTACACTAAGCACCAGGCTCGTCAAGTTAAAAAACTGAAATCCAGGAATATTTCTTAGAAAGTGATATTTATTTTGAATTTAGTTACAAAAAAACGCATCTTTTGGAAGTCCTAAATTCATATGCAATTAAAAAACAATATGTATGTGATAATTTGGCTGAACAGGCTGGGCATACTGTCTTACGGCTTTCTCCGTATCACTGTATGTTTAACCCCATAGAGCATTTGTGGAACCAAGTAAAATCAAAGATCGGAGCAGAAAATGTTACACCTACTTTAAGTCCCAGTGTTATAAATTTGATAAAAAATGTAATTACTAACATACCAGTTGAGAGCTGGAAAAATTCATTACAGCACATTATAAAAATTGAGGACTCTTACATTTCTATCCAAAACAAGATAAATCCTATTGTAATTAATCTCAATGATGCCTCTGATAGTGAAACAGAATTAGATTTAGATATTTAGATTAAAAATGTAATTATGTATAGATAATGCAGTTATAAATTTATTAAACCTTTAATACCTTCCGATCCGCAGTTTTATTCCTGTCGGCAGGTATAATCCATAAAGGAAGGCAAGAGCTAACACGGAATACTTTGAGACAGACTATACCTAGTTATAAATATTTTATAACTGCAAACTTTATAATGCATTTCGAAAATGCATTTTTCTAATGCATAAATGCAGTTTTTTATTTCCCAATAATTCACAAAGTTTGTAGATCCCTTGTAAGGAATATTTTTGTGCCACGTTTCGTTGACTTTATTAATATTCTACGACATTCGGTATATATTTAAATTAAAACTTTGTATTAAACAGGTATAATTATAGATAAATAATATTCAGATTATTCTTAACAAGTTTTTAATATCTCTCCAACTTTTTTTAAAACAAAATCTTAGATATCACCGAAGTTAGTTCAGATCTAGCTTGTCCAACGTTAGGTACCCATCTCCGAAAGAGTTTTAGTTCGTTATTTTGGCGAACTAAAAGCTTTCCTCGCGTTTTAGTGATTATAAGATTTCTCTTGCATATACCTATAATTGTTGGACAGTTCTTTGCGCCTTAAAAACGGTAAGTCAAAAATGTTTTCTACGTTGCATAATCTCAAAAACTTAATTACGTATTTTTGTTGTAAAATTAATCAAAAATCGCCTGCCATATACCAACTTAAGAGAGGCTAATTTATATCATAAGAGAAAATTCAAATCTTGACAATTTTTTTTCACATTCTATCTGTCTGTAGCACTTAATAACTTTAAGATAACGAGATGATGGGTAATAAATATAAAAATTACCTGTCATTAACTAATGGAGACTACCTTCAACCTCAAAAAAAATACGAAAATCTTCCTTGTTTAAAATAGTTGTTTTCCTAACACTAACAAGTGCGCAAAGTGATACTTTTCCGCACGCGACTGCCGTTGCCCGAACGACGCGAAGCGGAGTTCGGGCAAGCATGCAAGCGTTAGGAACAAGATTTTTCCTGCGAGCGTCAGATAATACCAATATTAAAGCAATGATTATTTTTAAAATTATGTTTAATCTTACAACATAATATTTGTAACAAAAGAACAGTTATTAGCATATTGTAAATTAATTGCAGAACCTGTAATTTCATTTAGCGGGTGGCTTATGAAAGCGCTTATTGTACGGCTTGATGAAGGTTGACTTAGCTCAGGAGGGGAGTTGTTCATGGTCAATATTTTATTCGACATATCCTTTTTCTGATTTGTGGATTCATCAATGTAGCTCTCAGCTACAGCCGTTGATTTCCAGCCCCCAAGTCGCTTGACATTGGTAATTCCTTCTCCATAATCCGCTAACATAGTCGCAGAGGATCGACGAAAACTATGTCCAGTGTACTCTTCTGGATTTTTTAATTTTAGGTATGCAGCAATTTCTGAAGGCATTTTACCTATTGAATTTATTCCCACACATTGCGTACTGCATGCTCCTTTTTTATACTGGACAAAAAAACGTCTGTGTGGGGTATGTGGTTTTCGCAAATTTGCATATTTACGGTACAATTGCAGATAAAGTCCGTTATTTGTTTCATCGGACACTACAAAGATTCTGGAAGTGTTATTTTTACGGTCAGAAATTTTCATTACTATCAAATTTTCATTATCCTGTATGTCATCAATCATTATTTTCGTAAGTTCATCTCTCCTACAAGCCCCGGCTAATCCAAAAATTGTAGCAACTTTTATTAGAAGGTAAATATTATCAGGTGCTTCTTTCATGAATCTTGAAACTTCTTCTTTGCTGAAAGTTTTGATTTTTTGGCCGGTATCCACGTTTTGTTGTTTAAGTAGTGATGTTAGCTTGAAATATGAACTTAAATCAAGGTTCCTTTTCACTTTGAGGACACATTTTAACATAAAGTACTTACTCCATAAAGTATTAGGTTTATATGTTTTTTGCAAATCCGCAAAATAGGCCAAGAACACTTCTTTAATACTTTTTGTCCCCTTGCTGGAGCACCAGTTTTCGAAATGACTATATTGATTCTCATATTTTTCACGAGATTTTGCTGGTAATAAATTCAAACTTACGGTATTTGCTGCATCCAGAATAGAATCTAGTAGCTCTTCATCGGAACTACTCATTTTAAATAATAATTTTTGTCCAATTTTTATTTAATTAAAAAAAGATACTATGACGCCTTTTCATTAAAAATGCTTGTTTGTAATGAAATTCATTTGTGCAATTGCTTGTTCATATGGAAACGAAGAAAAAATCTGACATGTGTTAAAATCACCAAGATTACATATTGTTGCTTGACTTGTCATAATCATTTAATATTATTATACAGGGTAATTAAAAAAATGTTTTTTTGTGTTTTAGTTGAAATATTGAAAATTACGAAGTAACAAACAAAAAAGAGAATAAACTAAAACTTGCAATGGCTTCGTATATTGCATGAAATAGCCTACAATTACTAAAATACATATAAATGTTGCTTACCTGTAAGATTTTAGAG
>JAHBCN010001708.1:169819-220104 GCA_019359885.1 Listronotus oregonensis | reverse complement strand
AGTTTAATGATGTATTAATTTGCTGCACTTTTTTTAAAGGATCTACCATCCCCCAATATGGCAGATTTATATTTGACGATTTTATTATATCGCGATATTGAGGGGTATAAAAATTGTTTTTTTCGCAAATTTTTTCATTCTACCGTCCCACTGAATCTAAATAAGATTGTCCGACCTCGGGGAAATTTATGGTCAATTACTTTAAATCTGCCCTTAAAAATAAGTTCGTAAAAAAATTTTTTTTTTAAATTCCTCAAGTCATTTTTTCCCCTTTTTGTTTTCCCCAAATCACATTTGGTTTAATTTTCTTTGCTTTTTTTTTTTTTTTTTTTTTCCATTTTCTGGGTTTTTTTCCCCGAAATTTTTTAATAGTTAAGTTCCATTTAACATTTTTCTTTCTTGTTAAATTGTCTTTTTATGAGCAATGCTGAAATAGTTGCTATGCTATAAAATGGTCCATTACTGTATAATTTTAAGGTCTGTAATGTAGTGCAATACTATACGAAATGCGAAAAAAGTTTATTTTCTCAACTTATAACGTAAATGTCTGTTTTATTTTCGCAATAATTTTTCTGGAAAAAAATTGCTGAAATATTTCAAAATGAGCTTTTGGCTTGTTTGGCTGCCCAAAACTTTTTTTTTAAATCAGTATCAAATAATCTTAAACAGGTCACTTATAATTTAAAGTAGATAAACATCTGCAAAAATTAAAAAAAAATCGCTAAATTTAGAAACCCAAATTATCAAAAATTATGAATATACCACTGATAATGGTCAACTTCAAAAAAAAACAAACATTTGAATGAGTAAAAAAATATGATTAATAAAATTTAAAAAGAAAACCACGATATTTAAAGATAAACCGGAAATTGGTTGTATTTTTTTATCGACATACTTCAAAAAAGGGGGGTTATCAATTCGACATGTATTTATGTAATATTATCAAAATTGCAAAAAATTCACATATAATAATAAATTATTGTATGTATAGTAAGTTTGTATCCATTGTAGGGCAGTATTAAACTCGCCTGATAGCAGATAGTAGAACTTAATAATACCGTTAAACTTGCCTAGCCATAAACTGTTGACTTAAAATTAGACACATAAAGTCGCCTTTGCGTGTGTCGAAATAACTTTATAAACACATAAAAAGTTTGAAGTCGATTTTCTGGCTGAACGGTAAGGATTTTCAACATTAATTAGGAGAACATTATTTTTTCAAGTTTATAAATACCTTTAACATGTCATACTCTGTTTGAAGATATCTGTTGAAATAGAAAAGATATAAAGGAAATTAATGTTATGTTTCAGGTAAAGTGCCCTCTAGCGGAATAAAAATAACCAATTTGTTTTAGAATTGTAAAGTCAACCAAACTTGTTTTTATACCAAATATCAACTTAATCGGTTAAAGACTAAAATAAATATGCCAAAAAAATTAAACAAAGAATGATATTTTACATCCCTGTATCTTGAAAATGGTGGAGATTTCGACATTTTCTCACATAACTTCTTAGTGAAACAATCAGTCGTCAGTGTTTTGAATGGCATAAACATTATATTGAACTACTAAGCAAAAATGTTTAATATCAAAGATAATTTTTATATGCTTCTTGATCAACATTATACGGAAAAACTAACCACAACTATCCAAAAATATTGGATCATTTGAAGTCATTTCATTGTATTACAGTAAATAGATAAATGCCAAATATACAGTACAGGAACTGGATGATTTTTGTGTTCAGATGCTGTAACACCGTCTCGTTTTACCAAGTGGAAAAATGGTATATCAATTTCATGACTGGACATTCAGTTCATGAAATGGACAATTAGCCATGTGAGTGGGATATATATATATATATATATATATATATATATATATATATATATATATATATATATATATATATATATATATATATATATATATATTATATATTATATATATATATATATATGTATATATATATATATATATATATATATATATATATATATATATATATATATATATATATATATATATATAATGAGTTTTCTTTTCTTGGGATTTTGGTTCAACAAACAAATCAAAACTATTTTAGTTCCATGTTAAAAAGTTTTATTTCAGACGTTTCGGCTGATTTCAGCCTTTTTCAATGATTTTTCTATCTAAAACAATTAACAATAAGCTAACAATGTACAATTTTTATAAAAACGTTTTAAATTTTTATCGACTTAACCCAAAAAGGTTATTCAGATATAATTGTAAATTTTATTACTTCCACAGGTAAAAATTGTATTAACTAACTTAAAAACTACATGGTTAAAAACAGTTTTTGCTTAACGAAGTCTTGGATAGAATTAAGACAAAACAATCACTTTGTGGCTTTAATATATTTTCAAGAGGTGGCGGGTGACTTATTATAAACAAAACGCATCAGCAGCGATTATAGAGTTTAGAACTGTTATATAAATTAATGTTTTATTTAAAAGGATGTTGCTTATATTAAATACTGAAATTAATTTTTAACTACTTTTATTACATTTTCCAATGGTCATTTTTTGGTGTTGATTTTTAGGATTTGGTTTTTTGTTTATGTTTTTCTAAAACAAAAAACAAAAGATCGATACATTAAAATATTTTGTCCACAAATTGGTATTTTGTCAAATCTAGTCTTTGAGTCCGTTGGTTTCGCCCTTCGCCTTACGTTACTACTTAACATTTTTTGAATTTTTTGCTGGTCTGCTTACAGTTTTTTTTTCCGATGGGAAATTTGTTGGGAATGTATTGTTTTGTAGTGTTTAGGTTATATGTTTTTTTTACTATTATTTTAATATGAATGCTTGATAAATGATAAAAATATATGTTTTAATAATTATTTGATAAGGTTATAATATACTTTACTGAGGTTTTTTATGTCAGATTTTTCATTTATTGAGTTATCATTTTTTTTTTAATATAGATCATTTCCAGAAATTCTCTCCTCTGTTGATTCGGTTCAGTTTTTAGGATTTTAGTGTTGGTATAGTTAAATTTATGTGAAGTTTCATTTTCATGATTAGTTAGAGCGGTTTATTTTTTTGTCATATTTATGGCCGTTAAGACGGTTTTGGAGATGTTGTGTGGTTTGGCCAATGTATACTTTGGGACAGTTATTACATGGTATCTGATAAACGATATGAGTTTTTTGGTTTTAAGGGAGCTAAATTCCTTTTGTAATAAGTTAAAACCTTTGTGGCATACAGAAATATTTTGGGGTTTAAAATATCTTTGCAAGTTTTCTGAAAGTCCTTGTACATAGGGTATTAATACAAAGTTATTATTTAAATTATTGTTTATATTTTGTTGTGGAGGGTTATTATTTAGATTTTGTAGACGAGATGTGAAGATTGAATTAATTAGTTTTAAAGGATAGCTATTGTTTATTAAAATATTTTTGGCTTTTTTTAACGCGTTATTTCGGTAAGAAGGATCGCTTAATTTTATTGCTCTGTCTGCCAGACCTATTATTACGGATTTTTTTTTGCGACATATGGTGTTGTGAAAAATAATTTAAATAGCGTCCTGTCCAAGTTTTTTTTGTATACCATTCTGTTTCTATTTTGTTATTTTGGTGGTATAAGGTCATATCTAAGAAATTTAATTTTGAGTTTTCTTCCATTTCGATAGTGAACTTAATTTTTTCATGAAAATCGTTAAATGCGTTTAGAATGTCTTCGGTTTTATTTTTAGGAGTTGCAGTAATGCAGTCATCTACATAACGAAAGAAAAATGGTATTTGGTATTCCAAATTGAAATTGAAGTCAGCCGAAACGTCTGAAATAAAACTTTTTTAACATGGAACTAAAATAGTTTTGATTTGTTGTTGAACCAAAAATCCCAAGAAAAAAGAAAAACTCAGAATATATATTCTAAAAGGTTCAAGAAAATAAATTATCAAGTATATATATATATATATATATATATATATATATATATATATATATATATATATATATATATATATATATATATATATATATATATATATATATATATATATATATACATGTCGTAACAAATTATTTATTTATATTTTTTTTATATATCAATTTGATAAGCAGTTATTGAGTAATTACATTTAGTATTCAATTAAATAAAAAATAAAAATTTGTTTTCAGTATAATTAATATTAAGTTGTTGACGCTTGTTTCGTTGTTTGTTTGTATCTATGTTGCTATGATAACACTTTTTTCTCCGCCGGCGGGGAAGTGAAAAGTAAAGCCCCGGCGGAGAAAAAATAAAACTTCACGATCGCCTACACAGTCAAGTAATCACGGATTTAGAGATGTTTTAAAAAATATGAATTAATTGTCGTAATAAGTATTTGATTATTATTTAATATATTCTAGCGACAAAGTAATTTGATTATCGATATTTTGTTGTGTATTTTATTATTATATTTGATAAACATTTAGAGATATCTTGGATATATTGGTTAATTTTTTGGTGATTAAGTAATGCCATTAAATTTAAATATATTTGTTTTATCAGTTATAAATCCCTAGATATTAAAAACAAGATAAATGTTGCAAGACATATAACCGAAAAATGCATATATTGCCTTTTAAGCCTCAGTTAATCTAAACATAAATGATATAGAAATACTTAGATATAACTAGATAGGTACATTCTGTTTTGATTTGTTTAGGTTTCTACTATAAACAAAGCGAAATAAAATAAAATTTTATCTAAAATTTAACTTTAGCATCCTATAATACACAAATTCCTGTCCAAGTCGCGTAGAAACGTTACAGAAAGTGCTTATTGTAGGTAAGTACAATGTAATAAAGTTAGGCTGATGTTAGAAGGAATTTTTGTAAAACTTCAGAAGACGACGTGTACACCATCCTTAGAGTGCACCAGGCCCTTTGTTGTGATCCAACCAAGATCAAATATAATATTCTATTATAAATGTGATAATACATTATAAGACGGAATTTCCTTTTATAATAATTAATGTTTTTTATAGTTTTTACGTATCACGATAACACATTTTTATTAGTTACTTTCATTATTCAGAATTATCATTATTGCCAAAGAACCCCAAATATTCTATAATCATTATTTACATTTCCCAAGACTTTTAACACCCTAATAAAAGGGTAGATATTTCTAAAAACACGTAAAGGTAATTTAAACTTATCCTTTGCATAATAAATGTTTCCTTTAAACTAACAATCTATTACTCTACTATTAAAAAGCTTTTAGAACTATAAAACCCTAAATAGGTTATTGTATACTTCGATCGTAAACACCCCAAATTAATATTTTAACACTTGATCTTTTCAAATAGTATTTACATACAAAGGGACAAAGGAAATTTCCAATCTTAAAAATGGCTCCGCCCCTTGTGTTAGTGGTCAACACAACCCCCATTGTAGAAAAATTAGTATCTAGCAGTATTTTTTCAAGCATCAGTATCTTTAGGTTAGCCATACATTTAAGTTAGTCTCTAGTAAATCTTAGTATATTCAGTGACAGTTAATATTATAAAAAAAAACTAAATAAATAATTTAAATAAACCAAAAAGGAATTTAATTTAAAAATAGTTTGAAAATAATAAAACAAAATTGTTAAACTAAGTGCTACAGCCATTGTAGCAACCAAATTTAATAATAATTTGTGTCATCGGTGACTACTGCATTCGGTGGCACACAACACCTTGCCAATGTTATATTCGTATTCAGCGACCTTAAAAACCCCCCGAGTAACAAATTTGGGTTTATTTCCATCATTATTTACCTACTTATAAATTTTTTATAGTTGCAAACTTTAAAATGCATTTGGTAATTGTCTAGAAAGTGGCCGCAACTCCGATTTTGACCAAATTTGGCATAAAGGGGTTTTTTGGGACGCTGATCACGAATCTAAAAAAAATTTGGCGGAAACGTTTCGTTAAGTTTGATGATAGATATCTCTATCGTCAAACTTAAAAATCAAACTAACCTCATTTACACTATATTCCCCCTTCTTTTTGTACACAATCCTTGATTTTTACACTAAAGTGGCACACAATATTTTATAAACACCTTTTAAAAACTTCTTTTATGTTTGTTTTACACCTTTTCCTTTATTAAATTGCCAAGTATCACTTTCAAACGGGGCGGCCATGTTTGCTTAAAAATTCCCTATTGTTTACCTGGTTGCGGCGTTGGAAAGTGAATTTTTACAATTAAAAAAAAATAATAGGTATAAAATAAATATAAAAACAAGTTTTTAAAAGGAGTTTATCAACCATTGTGTTCCAATTTAGTGTAAAAATCAAGAATTCTGTACAAAAAGAAGAAGAAATAGTATAAATGAGGTTAGTTTGATTTTCAAGTTTGATGATGGATATCTTGAAAACGAAACGTTACCGCCAAAAAGGTTTTCAGATTCGTGATCAGCGCCCCAAAAAACCCCGTATACCAAATTTGGTCAAAATCGGAGTTGCGGCCATTTTCTAGACATTTACCATGCATATTTTAATGCAAAATGCAGTTTTTCATTTGCCAGTAATAAATTACGTCACATCTTAAGGGGGGCAGGGGTGTAAAGGATTGAGACATTGTGTGACAAGGGGTATGTAACATGTAAAAATCTAAATTATTAAAACGCAAAACCTAAATGTACACGAAAAACTTAAAAATATATTTTTTGTATTTTGTCACTTATTTAAAATCTTTGATTTGATGTTAGTTCTATTAAAAAATATTTTTAATAAAAATAAAAAAAAATGTTTTTACTGTTTTGATTATTTTTAGATGTAAAATTTCAAAAAGTTGTGACAGGGAAGGGGGGAGGGTAAAAAAACCCTGAAATTTGTGTGATGTAATATATGGATGGCCCCTTACCTAGACAGAACCGACAAAACTTTGTTTCGTTAAAAAAAATAACTATTGTCATTCTAACAAGCCTGAAAATAAACACTGTGTTTGTAGCTAAAATCTGGCTCGTTTTCTTGGAAAATAGTCTTGTCGAATATTATTCGAGATAAAAAAGTTTGTTGCTTTTATGGCAATTTAGTTCATGACATTTTTTAATATTGTAAATGTCATTCACAAAATTGCCAGGCAACAAACTTTTATACAATCGAAATATTTTTCCGACAAAACTTTTTACGATAATTTATTACTTATGTTTACTAATAACATATTTATTTACCTTTTAGGGAAAATTTTACTTTACGGATACCACGCCGATTTTTTAAAAATTTTGCATACGGGGGTTTTTTGGGGCGCTGATCACGAATCTAAAATTAGTTTTTTCCGGCAACCTTTGGTTTTTAAGTTATGAAGCCTCTAAGTGAATTAACCTCAAAATTCTCCCTTCTTGAAACTGATTACCAACAAATGGGAACATACACTGATTAGGCACTCATATATTAAACCAATACACTAAAATTTACAATAATTTATAATATATTTTAAGTAAAATTTATCTTAAATGCATTCACTTTTCTGTACGTTGTAAGAAGATATATGATGTATAACTGGTTGCCTATTCATAATTATGTTATGTTGTAAAGATATAAAAAACTGGATTTGTTTGGGGTGTTTTTTACTAAAAATAAGTAATAACCTTTTGTAAATTTTAGTGTATTCGCTTAATATATAAGTGCCCAATCAATGTATGTTCCATTTTGATAGTAATCAGTTTCAAAAAGGAGGAATTTTGGAAAAATGTCCATTTTGAGGTTAGTCCACTTGGAATCCTAATAACTCAAGAACCACAGGTTGCCGGAAAAAACTGAGGTAATTGTCTCGAAAGTTCCCTCCTCTCCGATATTAATATATACGGCGGTTTTTTGGGGCGCTGATTACGAATCTGCAATATTTTTTTTTCGGCAACGTTTCGTTTACGAGATATTCATCATCAAAGTTAAAAATCAAACTAACCTAATTTTCACTATATTCCCCCTTCTTTTTGTACACAATTCTTGATTGTTACACTAAAGTGGCACACAATATTTTATAAACACCTTTTAAAACCTTGTATTTTTATTTATTTTACACCTTTTTCCATTAAATTGCGAACTCTGAAGTTCAAAGGCAGCAGCGACATTTGTTTACAAAAAGCCTAGTGTATACATGGTTGCCTACAGGTTGCGGCGTGTGAAAGTGGAGGTTTGCAATTAAATGGGAAAAAAATGTAAAATTAATATAAAAACAAGTTTCTAAAAGGTGTTTGTGAAATATTGTGTACCAATTTGGTGTAAAAATCAAGAATTCTGTCCAAAAAGAAGGAGGAATAGTGTAAATAAGGTTAGTTTAATTTTCAACTTTGATGATGAATATCTCGAAAACGAAACGTTGCCGAAATTTTTTTTTTCGAATTCGTAATCAGCGCCCCAAAAAACCCCCGTATACCAAATTTGGTCAAAATCGGAGAGGAGGCAAATTTCGAGACAATTACCAAAACTGATTTTAGATTTGTGATCAGCGCCCCAAAAAAACCCCGTATGCAAAAATTCATAAAAATCGGCGTGGTGTTTGTAAAGTTACATTTTACCACATTTTATAAACTTTTAATAAAACATTAACAAGTCATTAATATAGGAAAGTAAAATAAATAAGAGTAGACAGACTATGTGAATAAAGTTTAATGATGTTATCATAAGGACAAGCAACTCAAAACGGATGCACGCGTAAAAAAAATTCAAGTACCCATATAAATATTTCTGATTGTCGCACTTATTATTTAAATAATAAAACTTTGTTATTAAAAGATCTTAGGTATTTCAAAATAAATACAGGGTTTTTCTTATATTTTGACTTGTTTTTACAGGTATTATTTAAATGGATACAAAAAACACAATATCCAATACTTTTATTTTAAGTCAGATTGGAAATAAACGCTATTTATTGATTTATTTATTAAAAGTGGTTTATACAAAAGTTTTAAGCTCTTTTATATAGATTTTAGATAAAATTTAGAAAAACAACACACTAGTGGAAAATAGAAAAATCGGAAAAAATATATAAAGGTATTTTTTATTAAACATCCTGTATTTTATTAAAAATATAGAATCTCCCTGTTTTCTCCTTTATAAAAAATTACAACATGTCTATGTTTGAATAATCAGTTTTGTAACAATTCGACTTTATATTTTTATTTGATATACAATGGAGCACCCCTTTTTAGGTCTATAGTATGTCGTGAAAGCCAAAACGAACTTCTATGTTCAATCCCGCTTGGCCAAAGATGACGACAGAAGTTCTGTTTGGCTTTTATGGAGGGTTGGTCCATTGCATATAAAATGAAAATTTTAGAGTAGAATTTTTACAAATCTGCTTATCCAAACATAGACATAGATATTTTTAAAAGGGGAAAACCATGTAGATATTATATTTTCAACAAAATATAAAGTGTTCCATTTATAAAAAAAATATTAGTTCCGATTTTTCTATTTTCCGATCGTCAGTTGTTTTTCTCAATGTCATATCTAGAATCGTCATAAAAAATCCTAAAAATTTTGTATAAATCACTTTTTTGTATTCTTTCTAATAATACTTTTAAAAGCATGTCAAATTATTAAAAAACCCTGTATATACAGGGGGTTGTTTTTAATATTCCCGGACCAGGCATGAAAAAGAGGCTAAAATAAAACCAAAACAAAATGCAAAATTTCAATATAGTCCCATTACCTTTGGTTACCAGTAAAATACCGTTTAAAAACACCTTAAATTCATGATAAAATTATTCTTTTGTTGTCTGCATTGAAGCAGCTATAAGTTCTTCATCGTTACAAAATGTTGTATTTCTTATTTTTTTAAAATTTGAAAGCAAAAAAGATAATTGTCTCGGAAGTTGCCTCCTCTCCGATTTTGACCCTTTTTGGTATAAGGGGTTTTTTTGGGGCGCTGGTTACGAATCTGAAAAAAATATTTTTTCGACAACGTT
Organism: Listronotus oregonensis; assembly: GCA_019359885.1. NCBI lineage: Eukaryota > Metazoa > Arthropoda > Insecta > Coleoptera > Curculionidae > Listronotus > Listronotus oregonensis. Next base: position 210,196 of record JAHBCN010001708.1, on the reverse strand, counting down.
TTGTTTTCGAGATATTCATCATCAAAGTTGAAAATGAAACTAACCTTATTTACACTATTCCTCCTTCTTTTTGCACAGAATTCTTGATTTTTACACTACATTAGCACATAATATTTTATAAACACCTTTTAAAAAATTGTTTTTATATTATTTATTTTACACCTTTTTTCCATTTAATTGCAAACATCCACTTTCACACGCCCCAACTAACCGCAACCATGTATACACTAGTTCTTTTGTAAGCAAATATGGCTGCTGCCTTTAAACTTGAAAGTTCGCAATTTAATGGAACAAAGGTGTAAAATAAATAAAAATACAATGTTTTAAAAGGTTTTTATAAAATATTGTGTGCCACTTTAGTGTAAAAATCAAGAATTGTGTACAAAAAGAAGGGAGAATATAGTAAAAATAAGGTTAGTTTGATTTTAAATTTTGATAATGAATATCTCGAAAACGAAACGTTGCCGAAAAAATATTTTTTCAGATTCGTAATCAGCACCCCAAAAAACCCCCGTATACAAAATTTGGTCAAAATCGGAGAGGAGGCAACTTTCGAGACAATTACCGCAAAAATAATCGCAGAGGGTGAAATTTGGACTTTAGGGCGGTCGATTTTCACAAGGCCACCTTCAGCACTGGCAGGTTTTGAAACTTTTAATTTGCACACTGGTGTATTGTCGAGGAGCCACAAGAGACTTTTACCTGGTTTAATTTCTTTTTTACTTAAATAAAGTTTTCCTGGGACCTAATTTAGAGAATACAGTGGAAAATGAGGGGCTTCTTCAAGTGGACTGTAAAACAATGCATGAGAGTAATACTACTACTACTAGTGTTTATCTGTTGGGAGAAAATAGCAAAGAAATTATTTTGGTTGATACTTTAAAGTAAGAGCTGTAAAAATACCTGTAGAAGAAAAACAGGTTTTATACAGCTCTTCATGGAAGGAGAAGGAGAGGCTTTCTTGTAAGAACGGGGTCATTGATAAGACGACTTCTTGCGATAGATTCTCCGCAACAAAGCTGGATAAGTCCTTGTTGCCTTGGCAGACTTTTTTCGCGACAACAAACACAATTGTGTGTTTGAGGCATTAAACTAGATCAAATTGTCTTCCAGTCTTTTCTATCTGGTCTAGAGGATGAAAGTGCTTGCTGAAAATAAAGCAAGGAGGGACGACTGTGAAGTTTAATTATACTTAGGATAAAAAATATTTTTTTTTAGTTTGGGTTCACTTAAAATGTGGATGACACACTGTATATTCTTAATACATACAATGTTATTGAGCAATTAAGGTTATTATTCTTGAATTGCAACCTTACAAGATAAGAATAAAATAAATGAAACGTTGGTTTTAAAAACTGTCTAGAAAACAATAATATACATTCAATTTTACTTATTATTTCAGTGCAAGTTATAAAAATTATTTGAATTTAAAAACAGGTAATATTAGTGCTTAATTTAACACAAGTTTACGAATTTTTGTATTTTTTTTTCTCTTAGCTCTCTGACTTTGATACAAAAGCATTTTTTATTACTCTCACTGTGGGTGTTTATACAGTTTAAAAATTTTCTCAGAACATTTTTGTATTTTTTTTCTGTTACGCCCTCTAAATTCAAAGCAAAATCATTTTATCGAATAAAATTTTATTAATTTTTTTTTAAATAGTTTTGTTTTTTTCTACTACTGACTTCAAAACAAAAGCAAGCAAATTTTATTTAATATTTTAAAGCTTTTTGTCATTTTTGCGTAGGATTTTATTCAAAAATGTTTAATATTTTTGTATTTCTTTATTTAGTATGCCGTCTGACTTCATTACAAAAGCATTTATTATCACTCTTACTAAACTGTTTTTAGATTTTGAAAATTTTCTCGTGTAAACTTTTTAAAAATATTTTTAAAGATTTTTGTCTTTTTTTTTTGGATAGAATTTTATTCAAAATTTTTAAATATTTTTGTATTTCTTATTCCATTACGCCGTCTGACTTTAACGCAAAAGTTTTTATCACGCTCAGTATAAGTGTTTTTACAGTTTGAAAATTTTCTTGTGTAAAATATTATTTAAAGATTTTTGTATTTTTTGCATAAGATTTTATTTAAAATTTTTAAATATTTTTGTATTTTATTTTCTATTACGCCGTCTAACTTCAACTCAAAAGCATTTTGTTATCACTTTCACTATAAGTGTTTTTACAGTTTGAAAATTTTCTCGTGTAAAATTTTATTTAATAGTTTTAAATATATTTTTTTTTATTAGGCCTTCTGACTTTAACACAAAAGTATTTTTTATTACTCTCATTATAAGTGTTTTTAGAGTTAGAACATTTTCTCGTATAAAATTTTATTTACTATTTTTAAGGATTTTTGTCTTTTTTTGCGTAGGATTTTATCTAACATTTTTAAATATTCTTGTATTTCTTTATCTATTACGCCGTCTGACTTTAACACAAAAGCAATTATTTGTCACTCTCACTATAAGTGTTTTTCGAGTTTTAAAACATTTCTCGTGTAAAATTTTATTTAATATTTTAAAATATTTTTGCCTTTTTTAGGTAGGATTTTATTCAAAATTTTTAAATATTCTTGTATTTCTTTTTTTATTACGCCTTCTAAATTCAACACAAAAGCAATTTTTTATCACTCTCACTATAAGTGTTTTTAGAGTTTGAACATTTTCTCGTGTAAAATTTTAATCCCAAAGGAAACCTACTAAAACAGTTTTTACTCATTTTTATTTTATTAAAAAATACATTAATGGTGTTGCCAACTTAAAGTGACCACAAAAGCTCTGTGTTTTTTCACCATTCACAGAGAGGTAAAAAAAGACATACAGATGTGTATGTGTATGTGTATTTTATACCAAATAACGTCGCAAAAAATTAGGACGAGCATTGCTTTTCGTTTTTTGCAAATTTTCAAAAATCGCCCCTTCGGGGCATAATGTTTTTCTCACAAACGGTATAAGTTATCGATAATTTTTAAAAACTATATGAAAGCCAACACTTAAATCCAGGGTTCTGCTGTAATACTTTTTTAAATTTGGATTTAGTTTTTAATATTTCCTTGAGTGAAAGTCACTCTCACTATAAGTGTTTTTCGAGTTTTAAAACATTTCTCGTGTAAAATTTTATTTAATATTTTAAAATATTTTTGCCTTTTTTAGGTAGGATTTTATTCAAAATTTTTAAATATTCTTGTATTTCTTTTTTTATTACACCTTCTAAATTCAACACAAAAGCAATTTTTTATCACTCTCACTATAAGTGTTTTTAGAGTTTGAACATTTTCTCGTGTAAAATTTTATTTACTATTTTTAAGGAATTTTGTCTTTTTTGCGTAGGATTTTATTCAAATTTTTAAATATTCTTGTATTTCTTTTTTTATTATGCCTTCTGACTTTAATACAAAAGCAAATTTTTTCACTCTCACTATAAGTATTTTTACAGTTTAAAAATATTCTTATGTAAAATTTTATTTAATATTTTTACAGATTTTTGTCTTTTTTGTAGAATTTTATTCAAGATTTTTAAATATATTATGTATTCCCTTTTCCACTAGCCGCCTGACTTCAACACAAAAGCATTTTTTTATCTCTCTTGTTGTAGTTGTTTTTGTGTATTTAGGAAATATTCCGCACTTTTCTCAGAGGGAGCATCTTTCTATTCCTGTTATTTACATCTTTTTGAAGGGTTTCCAGCAAAAACATGCCTGCCACCTCATACTTTTGTTTTTTTTTCTAGATGCTTAATCTTATAAAATTCATATTATTTTGCTTTTTTTAAAGACAGATTTTGATTTTTTAAAAACTAATAGCCCAATTTTACTTGATAAATACGAAGATATTTTATTTGTTTATTTTAACACTGTTTTATTTTTTTTTTTCAGAATTCAAAATGGTTGATGTTTACCCAGTACGTCACTCTCACCTTGGCGACTCCTCTTCCGAGGAAGTCGGTAACCCCAATATTGCAAAAGCAACAGCGATGTGTGTTTTGTTTTTGTGTTCGTTCACTCTCGGTATCTTACCTATAAAACTTACTAAATGGTTGATGAAGAATGAAAAACAAGAAACATCTAAGGAAGATAATAAATACGTAAAAATGTTACTAGGTAAGTCAAAGAATAAAAATCTACATAGACTCTGTTTATGTCCACATTATACTCAAAGAATAATAGATAAAAACTAAAAAGCTTTTATACAAGAAGTTATTTTCTATCCTTTTTAGTTATCACTTACACAATACATGTACTGTATGAGTGGCTTTGCGCCCAACCAAAAATATTCATTGCATTAATGTGTTCTTGGAAATTTAAAACAGTAAACGTAATTCGAATATCATTCTTTTCACAGGTTTTGGAGGTGGTGTTCTTCTTTGCACGACATTCATTCATTTACTGCCAGAAGTAGCAGAAACGTTTGAAGATCTGGATCTGACTCCTTCTATTGAAATCCATTATGCTGAAATGCTGATGTGCATAGGTTTCTTTCTGATGTATTTTATTGAGGAATGTGTACATGTATATTTACACAGGTAAGCAGTCGATCTTAGATTTGTTCGTATTAATGACCGTATTTGCAGTAGCGCGAGAGGTTTGTTGTTCATGAAACAACACGCCACATAACCTGTTTTGTCTTTTTTAAAGTTATAAATATACCAGTAAAATAAACTAATATATTATTTTTGACAAAACGTTATAAACAGTATAAGAGCTTTCAGAATTTCCTAACTTTTTAATCCATAATGTCTTAAAATGTAGTTTATATTTCTTTTTTGATTTTTCATCTTGACAACGGTGGTCGACTTGCCACCCAAACGTAGATTGGTGTTCTTGATTTTTTGGGTTTGGGAGGTTCAATAGCCGGGCTGAGCAGGCTCAGTTCGTTATACCCCGGACCTGGACCGAAGGGTCCCATTTTCTAAAAAATTGTAAGGCGAGTAATCCTAAAGGGAACCTACTAAAACAGTTTTTACTCATTTTTGTTTTATAAAAATACATTAATGGTGTTGCCAACTTAAAGTGACCACAAAAGTTCTGTGTTTTTTCACCATTCACCGAGAGGTAAAAAAAGACATACAGATGTGTATTTTGTACCAAATAACTCGTCGCAAAAAATTAGGATGAGCATTGCTTTTCGTTTTTTTGCAAATTTTCAAAAATCGCCCCTTCGGGGCATAATGTTTTTCTCACAAACGGTATAAGTTATCGATAATTTTTAAAAACTATATGAAAGCCAACACTTAAATCTAGGCTTCTGCTGTAATACTTTTTTAAATTTAGATTTAGTTTTTAATATTTCCTTGAGTGAAAGTCACCCTAAAATGGTTATGTTTAGATACTATTTTTTGTTATCATAAAACTAAAACCAACGTTTAGAGTGAGTTTTGATCAAAAGCCAACCTTATTATGGGGAAAATTAAATAAAATGTTAGCCTATGCAAAAAGTGTTTTAGCCTCATATTTTTCATCCCAAGTGGCCTTCTTAGATTTTTTTAAGTTCATGTTTGATCAAAGCTTTCTCTGCAATGGGGTAAATTTATCCCCTATAATATATATAATCATATGCAACTTTAGAAATCGGAAAAATATATTCATTTGTTTTGAATACATACCTTATTCGAAATAAATGTATAACTACTTTACGTAGTTATATAAGTAATGTTCAATTATATTTGAGATATCCTAAAACATATTTTTTTACAATTTTAAAATTTATATATGAAGTATGATTGAGGTGTGTTTACCCTTCATCTAAGGGGTGGTTAATTATCAAAACTTTTTCTGAACGGTGGTTTTATGTTAATTAATATTATACAGGGTGGCCGGCCATATTTTGACCCATTTTAATCGAGAATAACTTTGGAACAAATAAAGGTATCAAGATGCGGTTTTTGCAGATGCACTTATATTTCTTTAAAGTTCATTCTCGTACCTTCACGATTTTATTGTGACATTCCATTAGCTCAAAAACAAAATGGCCGATTTTCCATTATAGGAAAACTATGTTATTTTAAATGGAACACCCTGTATGTGTTTCTATATTTTCAAAATTTAATCTTTCCCCTTTAAAAAAATGTAACACAAGCTATGGTTATCTCAAAAAACAACGTATTTATTGACCTTCGAAAAATTGACTGCATGTCGACCAACAATATTGTTTAACAATTAAAATTTGCTTCATATGTTACAAAAAAAAGGATCGCCAAAGGTTTAGGTTATTCACAAAATAATAGTTACAATAAGGTTACATTACTTTTTAAAAAACTACTGTAAATGTTGAAAATGCCTTCCGCCGACTTCGACGCACTTATTTAAATTCGAAAAAAACTTATTAAAACTATTGACCAAAAATTCTTCAGGAATATTTTCTATTATGTTTCGGATATTAATTTTTAATTGCTCTAAATTTTGGGGAAGTGGACTATAACACCTCTCTTTCACATATCCCCACAGAAAAAAATCTGGAACAGTCAAATCTGGTGAACGAGGTGGCCAGGAAATAGGGCCTCCTCTTCCAATCCACCGGTTTCCAAAAACGTTGGTCAGTGAATCCTTGGTAATGTTAGCATAATGTGGTGTAGCCCCATCTTGTTGAAAATAGACGAAATTCAATAGATTTTCTTCTTGCAATTGGGGATAAAAAATATTTCCAGCATATCAACGTAAGTCCAAGAGGTTACAGTTGGTTCATGAAAAAAAATGGCCCATAAATTTTTTGCTTTGACATACCACACCAGACTGTGACTTTTGGCGAATCTCTAACGTGTTCGTTATATTGTCGAGGATTTTCTGTTGCCCGAAACCTGCAGTTATGCTTATTTACTTTTCCATTGAGGTGAAATGTGGCTTCGTCTGACATTATTAGTCTATCCAAAAAATGTATATTGCTCCTTACTAAATTTTGAATTCTCTGGCAAAATTCCATCCTTTGTGGAAAATCAGTTTCTTTTATTTCTTGTAACATTTGAATTTTGTATGTCTTTAATTTAAGTTCTTTTTTCATGATTTCTTGTACTGTAGTTTTAGGAATATGGACTGAACTTGAGATTTTTCTTGTTGACAATGTTGGATCTTCCTGAGTTATCTCCAGAATTTGTAACGTTTTATTTAGCATATTCTCATTTTTTACTAATTTCTTTTTACGGGCTAAATATCCGGTACTCCAGAATTTTCTGTACCAGATTTTAATTGAATTTTCTGTGGGTGGAGCTTTATTAAACATGTTTCTAAATCTAAGCTGGGTTTCTTTTACTGATTTGGTTTCGGCAAACATAATAACACATTTTCCTTTTTCGCTTAACGAGAACATTTTGCGCTTCCTAATTAAAATAACTTGTCAAAAATGACCAAAAATGGCTGACAATGAGGCTTGTTGCTGTTATGGAAACGAGATAACTTTGTTTCCACAGGCGACTTTTCAAAAAATCCTTTTAAAATAATATTCCTATTCGACATACAATCAATTCTTTGGAGGTCAATAAATGCGTTATTTTTTAAGATAACCATAGCTTGTGTTACATTTTTTTAAAGGGAAAGATTAAATTTTAAAAATATTGAAACATATACAGGGTGTTCCATTTAAAATAACAAAGTTGTCCTATATCGGAAAATCGGCCATTTTGTTTTTGAGCTAATGGAATGTCACATAAAAATGGTAAAGATACGAGAATAATCTTTAAAGAAATATAAGTATATTTGCGAAAACCGCATCTTGATATCTTTATTTGTTCAAAAGTTATTTGCGATCAAAATGGGTCAAAATATGGACGGCCACCCTGTATTTAAGATATCCTTAAACATCTAAATGCTTTTTTTACAATTTTATATTGTATATAATGTTCTACATATTGGGGATGAACCCTTACAGGGGTGGCTTTGGTTTAAAGTGAACTCAAAAAGTCCAGGTACTCCTGTTTTATATATTTTGATTAAAAATACGTAGCTATAACTTTTTTTGAAAACGCTAGGATTTAATTCAATTTTTTCTATTGATAAGGGTGGTTTTACCGTTAAAATCGAGTGGTTGATTTTTATTTGCAATTGTTAAAGTTGCATACGATTTTATATATTTTAGGGGATTTCTTCTCAGGAATAACGATGTATTATTTTATTTTTGTCAAGGCTCATTCAAAACAAAAATCGTAGTGAGAATAACTTTTAATACCATTGCTATTTTCGCAAATCTTTAGATATGGCAACTTTCCAACTACTAAATAGGGGTGATTTTTAATAATTTGAAAAAAACGAAAAGCAATGCTCATCCTAATTTTTTGCAACGAGTAATTTGGCATAAAATACATACCTCTATGTCTTTACCTCACCTCTTTGTAAATTGTGAAAAAACAGGCAGTTTTTAAGGGATTTTTGCAGTTACTCTTTGTTGCACATACTGATTTTTTTACAAAATTTCCTGTGATTTTGTTATTGCGCCGAATCAAAAGAGTACCCTAATAACAGTCTTTTCCATAGTGGGACAGCCTTTTTTTGATCAAATAGCCCATTGCAGCGTTCTTCCTTTACCTTCCTTGGTTTTTAAGCACATTTTTATCAATATTTCCCTTTTTTTTAGACGAGAAAAAGAAGCAGCTGATCTTTCACCATTAGTCAGAACTCTATCAATTCGCCGTGGCGAGCTGGAAAAACTAGACACACCTAGACCATCTCGCGTCCAAGACGCCAAACTCACTCAAGTAGTTGTAAAAGGAGAGCCCGAGAAAATCAAGCACGAACATAAACACGAGGGACACAGTCACACTAACATTCTGACTAGTGACGCGGATACGACCGTTAAAGCTCTGCGTGGACTACTCGTAGTCCTCGCTTTGTCCATACACGAATTATTCGAAGGATTAGCGGTGGGACTCGAGTCCAGCGCTGCAAACGTATGGTACATGTTCGGCGCCGTCAGCGCACACAAACTAGTCATAGCGTTCTGTATTGGATTCGAACTAGTCACCACCGAGGTGAGGACCTTCCTTATTTTCATCTACGTGTTGACTTTTGCCGTGGTTAGTCCTATGGGAATCGGGATTGGCATGGCTATAAGCAACTTGGAACATGACATGGCTAATTTGATTTCAGTTTTTTTGCAAGGGCTCGCTTCTGGCACGTTATTGTATGTAATTTTCTTTGAAATATTGCAGAATGATAGGAAAAGTGGTTTGCGGCAATTTCTGTCTGTGTTTATCGGATTCTTGATAATGTTAGGTATAACTGTAATATAAGTGAAATTATGTATATGGTGTTTGGGGATTGAAGAGGCCAGAAACCTTTGTGATATTACTTTAAGTTTTATTGTAGATGGGGTGGCCCAAAGTTTAAAATTTTATCATTTGGGTATGATAGCAATCAGAAAATTTAGTTTTTTATACTCTTTATTAGATATAATTAAATTTTGGAGGAAAATTGGTGAAGTAGACAAAACAACTATATTTGATAAAATAATCATTAGGCTTATACAGTTTAAGACTATAAAGATTTCTGGACTTAGACTTCTTGACTTCTCGAGGGGCTTTTTGTTGATTTACCTTTGCGCCGTGGCGGCTGTAGGATTTTTAATTTTTTTTTCTAAAAAGTAAGACATCAAATATCTAATACTATGCTATTGTAATCAAGGAAAATATTTTGGTGAAGAAAGTGTTGTTGGGTGCCCTCCCAGAGAAAAATCGATCCTTTAATATCAAATCCCCTATTTGTATTTTTTTTTGTGAATTTAATCAAATTTAATGGCCAAATCCCAAATTTTAAAAATTGGTCCATGTTTTTTTAAAAACTAGAGCCAGTTAATTTTTTTTGGCTGTTCAATTTTTCTTATGCAAATATAGATGCCCCTAACTTTAAGAAAAATGCAGGTATTTTTTTGGAATCTGACTATAAAATTTGATCAAAAATTCACGAAAAAAACACAAATGGAGGATTTGCTTCTGGAAGTCCGATTGTTCCCTGGGGGAAACCAAACAAAAAAAGTTTTTATGTAAATTTTAAAATAATTTTTGTCACCAAAATGCTTTTCTTCTATATATATATATATATATATATATATATATATATATATATATATATATATATATATATATATATATATATATATATATATATATATATATATATATATACAGGGTGTTACAAATTCGAGTGTATGAATGGGGATCTCGTATCCGTAAGAGATACAAGGTCGGTTAAATTAAGGCAAAGTTGCGCATTTAGGTGCCTAACAACATGCCCATTAGAAAGTTGCAGTACTTTTGGAAATATCCGGAAAAAAACGAAATTTGCCGATTTCGTTTTTATTTTTTTCTGACGTTATTTAAAGGGATATGGAAAAACAAAAGACACTTTCTCATGGTCACTTTTTAAGCTCTACAAAAGAACAAGATTTTCCGTACGACGTTTCGATTTTGTTAAACCATCATCAACTTTATTTGTTTAAATACGGACCTAAGTTTTTTATTTAATTTTTTAAAGCCCCTTATTGTCCCAATTACATTAAGTGTTATACAAATGTATAACACTTAATATTTATTAACATATATGGAACGCCCCTAGAAGAAATGATGTGCGTTCCTTGTCTTACTCATTGTCTCTTATGGAAAATATGTTTATTTAACAGAAAAATATTAAGTGTTATACATCACTGTAATTGGGATTATAACTGCTTCAAAAAAATGCAATAAACAATTGAGTGCCGTATTTAAAAAAATAAAGTTGATGATGGTTTAACAAAAACGAAACGTCGTACGGAAAATCTCTCAACGCGCTTTTGTAGAGCTTAAAAAGTGGCCATGTGAAAGTGTCTTTTCTTTTTCCATATCTCTTTAAATAACGGATATCTCCGGAAGTACTCGGAATTTTACAACTTTCTAATAGGCAAGTTGTTAGGCACCTAAATGCGCAACTTTGCCTCAATGTAACCGACCTTGTATCTCTTACGGTTTACGAGATCCCCATGCATACACTCAAATTTGTAACATCCTACTATAAATATATTATATATATATATTTTATATATATATATATATATATATATATATATATATATATATATATATATATATATAATATATATATATAAAAAAAAAAATATATATATATATATATATATAATATATATATATATAAATATATATGATAACTCAAATTTGTAACATCCTTGTACATAATATATATATATATATATATTATATAATATATATATATATATTATATATATATATATATATATATATATATATATATATGATTATATATATATATATATATATATATATATATATATATATATATATATATATATATATATATATATATATATATATATATATATATATATATATATATATATATATATATATATATATATATATATATATATATATATATATATATATATATATATATATATAAAACCTACCACTGCCTTAATGACACGTCTTAATAAGGTTGACCAAATGAGATTACAACAAATTGCACACCCCCTCTAAAGGTGGCACAACTCAAAAAAATAAAATTAAATTACTGTGAAGCCAAAAAAAAATTTATTACTTTTAACTTAGTAGTAGTTTAAATTCTTTACTAACCAAACTTTAGATTGACTTTTTGTTTTCGTCTAAACCATTAAAGTAACGTAAATTTGGTTAGTTTTGTTTAGTATATCTTTTAAAGACCCAACTATATCAAGATATTTGAAATATTTGGACTTGTGTCACTTTTAAAGAGGATGTCGATATATGCCTTTTTATGTACATATATTAAATTCAAAATTAGATTTAAGTAGTCAGTAATGTATTATTGTACATGTTCCTTACTCAACTGCATCAGTTGTTTTTTTTTGTAAATATAATATGTTATGTATTGTGAAAAGATGATGTTTTATTTTTCACCAATTTACCTATTCAGAGAATTAAAAACTATAGGGAAGGCAGTGTTATACGTTTAACTGATCCTAAAATATGGAAAAACCATTTTACTCGTATTACTATAAATAGTACATTTATCGTAATATGATGATATATTATATTTATTCACACTTAATGGTAAAAAAAGAATTACCTTCATGGTTGTATATATATTTTTGCTTCATGTAAAAATAACCGTATTTTCCACCATATCATTTTATTATTATTATTATTGTTGGGTAACACGAATAGAGTTTTAAAGGTAATAAATTGGACGTGTTTAACGATTAACAGCAAAATTATCAACGGTACTTTCTTTTTTTGTGTTTAAAATGCATAAACATGCTACTAGGAAAAAACAATAAAAATTGCTTGTACATACATATGTATAACAGGGATACAATGAAGTTAATTATTGTCTTTTAATGCTTAACTTGCCTACTTCTATACCCAAAAAAAACATTTTTGAAAATAAAATCGAATCGAAATTTTTACTCTATCTTCTTATTATTAAAGACCTAAATCTCTTTTACTTGGTAATGGAAAATTCAATAATTTTCAAATCTTAAAAACGAAAGTTTCATTTTCATTTTTCCAAATAATTTTGGTGTCAAATTTTGTTTAAATTAAACTTCGTATACTTTTAATCAAACCATAAAATTGGCCACAGACAGAAAACTAGACAGACATACCCACACACACATACACCTAGCCAACCACACATCAAAAATTTTGGTTTTTTTAATTACAGATTTTCGTGATCCAAAGATTTCAAGTCAAGAAAATTAAAATATGTATATACTTTCCCTATTCAATATAATGCATAGTCTGTCTCAAAGTATACCGTGTTAGCTCTTGCCTTCATTTATGGATTATACCTGCCGACAGCAATAAAACTGCGGATCGGTAGGTATTAAAGGACAGAACGTTAGGGACTAACTTTAATAATATAAAGATTTGTAATTTATTGTTTATTTAGGTAAGCATAATCTTAAAATTACATTAAGAAATTAAATATATGCAAAGTTTTAATAAATTTATAACTGCATTATCTATACATAATAACATTTTTAATATAAATATCTAAATCTAATTCTGTTTCACTATCAGAGTCATTATTGAGATTAATTACAATAGGATTTATGTTGTTTTGGATAGAAATTTAAGAGTCAATTTTTATAATGTGCTGTAGTGAATTTTTCCTGCTCTCAACTGGTATATTAGTAATTACATTATTTATCAAATTTATAACACTGGGACTTAAAGTAGATGTAACATTTTCTGCTCTGATCTTTGATTTTACTTGGTTCCACAAATGCTCTATGGGGTTAAACATACAGTGATACGGAGGAAGCCGTAAGACAGTATGCCCAGCCTGTTCAGCCAAATTATCACATACATATTGTTTTTTAAATGCATATGAATTTAGGACTTTCAGAAGTTGCGTTTTTTTATAACCAAATTTAAAATAAATATCGTTTTCTAACAAATATTTCTGGATTTCAGTTTTTGAACTTGATGAAACTGGTGCTTTGTGTAGCAGACGCCTGTGGTAGCATGCGTTATCCATGACAATAACACTGTTATTTGGGATAATTTTTAAAAGATAATTTTCAAACCAGTTTTCAAAAAGTTCTGCACTTGTATCCTCATGATAATCCAAGCTAGAATCCTTAATATTCTTTGCAGACAACAGCAAGCAGTTTGGGACAAATCCAATTCTTTTTTTTTTTTAGTTCAATGAACAGAAAATTAGGGAGGGCCGGTCTCATGACTTTTTTCTCAGTGTATCTTGCTCTGTATGTAGAACCTAACCCTAAGAATGAATATAAGGTACCAAAATTGCTAATTTTCTCAATTATGACCTTTAAAATTAAATATCCTCGCGTCTAGCGACACCGCCGCTGATGGGCTTCTTGACAGTTTATTACATAAAAAAATTAAATTTTAATGTGTAAAGTAATAATTTGGGGGCGTTTCTAATACGACCCTGCATTTTTACGTCTGAAATATAATTGGGAAAAATAAAAAGCCGCTTTGCTAACCAGAACTAACCATGACCGACTAGAACTTAGGGCTTTTGAATTTGTCTACATTATTTGTAGAAGTTATAAACAAAATTTTAACAACGGATTAGAAAAAACCCGGGGAATATATAATTACACTTTTAAAAAAATTTATAACTTCTACCATATTAAAAAATATAAAAATTTTGTTAATAAAAAAAATCTATGTAGAGATAATTTAGACAAATTCACAAGCCCTAAGTTCTAGTCGGTCATGGTGAGTTCTGGTTAGCAAAGCGGCTTTTTATTTTCCCCAAATCAGACGTAAAAATGCCGACACGTATAAGAAAATACCCATGATTTGCTTTTTTTACATTAAATGCATTATTTAGAAAAAGCTTACTTTTCAAATTACGCACCGAGTCCCTGCATAATAAAGCATGCTATATGTGTCAACACTGTCAAGAAGCCCCCAACAGCGGGGGTGTCGCTAGACGCGAGTCCTAAATACACGATATTACCGCTTCTGTTTCAGGGTGTTCCGAGGAAAAATGTGCAGTTTTCGGAATGTTTCCTTTACTTGTGTCCTAAAACTTACCTACACGCCAAATTTTAAGTTTCTACTTTCTCGGAAAGTGCCCCATAACTTTGATTGATGAGTCAATCATTCAGTCAGTCAATCACTGCTAAAATGGGCGAATCAAAACTCGAATATCTCAGAAACCACTTAACATAACTAGTTAGAATACTTAAATAAATCAACACACCAAATCTCATGCCCTTATGTGTAACGATAACAAAGTTATAATAGGCGGAAAAACAAGCTGAAACATTTCTTGTAATATACACAATGCGATCTTGACATGACCCCCTATATCGTGCATCTAATGCCGGTCAAATAACTAGAAACTAAAAATTGATATTCCAAGCCATAATCATTTGAGTTTTTTATAAAAACGTAATAAACTAATGTCTAAATTATTTACATATTTTATAAGCCAGGTGGCTGCTCATTAATTATAATAACCAAGTTATAAATTAAGGAATTAAATTTCTTCACACGGTTTTCTAAACTCGTATACGTGTGACATGTTTTATAGCGTAGATGGTATTTAAATTATAAAAAAAATCAATTAATCGGTCAAAAGCAAAAAAGATTCGCCCAATAACGGTTCCTGAACGGCTTTAAAGTCGCGGTACTAAAGTCCAAGAAAATCGTGAAACTATATTTGATGTCGGTTTTTGAGCTCGTGACAAAGGGTAACACTTAAACGTCTATTTTGAAGGTCTTGAGAAAACCTTTTATTTGGAATCCAGAAATCGATTTCTTTTTGAGGATTCGAAGGCTGGAATCGATTACCTTTGAAAAATAGAATCCGTGATCCGGGTTCGTTATACAGGGTGTCCGGAAAAAGGAGGCCAATCCGCCGGCCACATATAGGATGGACCAAAATAATGCGACTTTCGTTATGCCATTTTTTAATTGGGCGCTCGGTATTCAATATACAGGGCGTCAAAATGAGAAATATAAAATCGTTTTTTTGAAGTAAGTCGAGTGATTCATAAGATATTAAATTAAAAATTGGTGTGAGGGGGTTTTTTGGAACGAGAAATTGAAATCCGTTCACGGATTCCTTGTAGAGGGCGCCACCTGCGGTATATTGCATGTGTTAAAAATACCAAAACTTTTTTGTACCCCTGTATAATAAAGTTCTAGTAAAAAATTCTAATTATCCAATGTTTTCTTGTAAAAAAAGTATTCTTAGTAAATGTCGGCCTGAGAATCCGTTTATTAGATATCTTAATTTTAAAATCTAGATACATTTTAACTAGTTAACAAAATAAACGTAAATTATTTTTTCTAAATTATTGCTAAATTACTTATTATAATAAAAATCATAGAATAATGACCGTAAATTATTTGTTCTACGTGACCTCCATTCATTTTTTGTATACACATACGAGCCCTCTTTATTAAAGAAAATCTAAGGCTTTGAAAAATATTTGGTTTCAACCTGAAATGTTCTCCAGCTGCAATCATTCTTTCTCTTAAATGATCCTCGTTTAAAATCGGAACCATATACACAAAGTCTTTCATACATCCCCAGACTGAAAAATCCAAAGGTGTAAGGTCGGGCGAACGGGGTGGCCACGGAACAGGAGCATCTCAACCTCGACCAATCCAGCGATTAAGAAATACTTGATGTTAATAGTTCCTAACATTTATAGCAAAATGATCCGGAGCACCGTCGAATTGAAACCAAAGATATTGTCTTAAATTTAGAGGCAAATCATCAAGCAAATCGGGCAGTATTTCTTGTAGAAACAACAGAAATGAATCACCAGTCAAATTACCTGGTAAAATGACAGGTCCTAAAAGAAAGTTATCCACAACACCTGCCCACACATTGACTTTAAAATTTACTTGATGATGTGTCTCAACTATGGCCCTAGGATTCTCTTCAGCCCATATGTGTGCGTTATGGATATTTGTCATGCCGTTTCTCGTGAACGTGGCTTCGTCAGTAAACAGAATCGCTCTTATAAAATCCACATTTCTGTTATTTATTTCACATAACCATCTACAAAAAACAAGTCTTGCCTCGGGATCGTCGGGTAAAAGACCCTGTACTTTTTGAAGATGAAATGGGTAAAGTTGTTGACTCCGTAAAATATTATGTGTCTCGGTTTTCCCAATATTTCTCACCCGTTCAGCCAAAACCCTAGTACTAATGTTTGGTGATTCTTCGACAATTCTTAAAATTTCTTCCTCTTGCCCTGGTTGAACTGCACGAGGTCGGCCGCAATTACCCTTCCGTCTTTCGCTGAAACTTCCAGTCTCCCTTAGGCGGTTAATCAAATTTAAAAAATATTTTCTTTTCAAATGAAATCGGTTTAGGAACGTCTGGGCATAGCGTCTAGCGGCTAAACTAGCATTGGAGTTACATTTTCCTAGTCAAAGTCCCCAAATCCCCAGTGACCTTTGAGGGTGATTTTGGGGGGGTTGGAGGCGTTTTCGGGTTTTGTGCCCTGGAAGACCTTTGATCAGCGTGTTTAGAACTATCATTATGCAAAGTTTAAAAACAATTGGATAAAATTTATTTTTCATAAAAAATTTGCAAGATCCATTAAACTGCGTTTATCTCGAGAACGGCTGCTCCTAGAGACTTAAATAAAGTATACATTTTTGATGCAGATGGATTTATAGTAACTTATTTTTTAATAAGCAGGTCAATATTCTAAGCCTAAAAAAAGTTACGACATTTAAAGCAAGTGAGGTAGGCCGTAGCTGGCGCCCTCTAGTAGCAACATTAAAAGCGTGGACAAATTTAAATTTCTCGCCTCAGAAAACCCCCAGATCCCAAATTTTGTACCGCTAGGTCATTTGGTTAAAGAATTAATAAGAAAAAACGAAAGCAAAATTAAAAGTTTAACACCCTGTATCTTTGTTATTATTAACTTTCGGATAAGGCAAGTTTACGTAATTTGCATTATTTTGACCCAAGGACTCTGCTGTTGCTCTGTGTCCCATTGCTTTTGGGACACCCTGTATATATATTTTTTTTATCTTGGGACAGTCCACGAAGGCTGAGACCTAAGTACTTATGTACGTACCGTGGTTGTCTAAAACAGTGTCACAGAAAAAACTGTGGTTTCAAATTTATCCTTATGTTCTTTTGTTAACTTAAATTGCACTGTTTGTATTTTAAATTGGAATTTATTTTGAAAACTAGGAAACTAATAATTATTTATAAAAGTGTCACTTGCAGCTGAGCGTGAATGTAAATGAAGCTTTAAAAGTCACATAAACAGCGTGGTCCATTTGAAAAATAGACCCACATTGTCACAGTTTTTTTAAGTGCTGTATTATTAAATGCACATCATAATCTAAACGTTAAAAACTAATAATAAAATATGATACACCAAGTCCTTGTGCACTTAGCCACCCCCAAACATTTACCAAAAATCGCCCACTACTTCTGTCCCAAATATGGGTATATTTTTCATCAAATCGTGTTTCTTGAGGTCTGTATACCTTAAGTATCCCAGTGTAGCAAGACTGAAACACTTTCATCGGTGAATATTTTCCAAAAAAATTGGAGGTCCAAGTAAAATTATAGAACAAATCCAATGCGTTGTTCTTTATTTGCATTTGGTAAAAACGGTTTTAAGGCTGCCAGGTGGCAGCGCAATTCGGATATTTGCCTAGTGCTGAAACAAACATTGCGTTTTAGCGGGAGCGTTTTAACGGGTCCTGTTTGGCGGGATGACAACAACCTATAATTTTTAATCGGATAGTCCATACATATGCGGTTAAGACGCAGTCACAGGACGCGACCGCAACATGCTGCGGTCAAACGGGACGACTGGACGACCGGAAAGCAACGACAAGTTGACAACAACACTATGAGTTTAATGAGAGCGTTCATAAATAGCGTTTGTTTCGACCGGTTTCTTGATTTATGATGTTTGACACGGATAAATTTATTTAATGTGTACAAGATCATTCCTCAATATAAGAGTACAGTGATCGCAATTTAAAAGAAAAAAGTTGGCATCTCGTAGGGGAAATTACCTGGTACCATCAGGTCACCTTGGGAATCTGTAACTTCAGAAGATTCTTTGCCGACCTATTCTACCAATATTTATAAAAACACGTAACAACAAAGGTACCTACATCATGTTATGTTTCATTTATAGTATCTAAAATGTGTTTATGACAAAATAAATGTTTTTTTTCTTAAATGAATTGTCAATCTTTCTTCTGGTGAAATTGGATTTTTTCAGTAAGTTTCCTGCTTAGTTATATGTGAACGTACAGTATTTAAAAGTTCATCAAAAGAGTTAATAAACATCATATATCATCAAAATCTTTTACTCTTTTCGGGCTCACAGCGGAAAGGATGGGCCCAATATCTTCTATTCAACACAAACAATTTCCAAATTTGACAATTTTCTCTCTGCTGATAGAACCAGACTGGACACAGTAACTTGTAAGTTTGAGCTTTCTAACGGGAGATGTGTAGGCGATGCGCTTTCATCCCGCCAAACAGGACCCGTTAAAACACTGCCGCTAAAACGCAATGTATGTTTTAGCACTTTATTCTTCGCCGTGCCGTTCTAACCGATGCTATGCTGGGAAATTGCTTTCCGTTTTTGCTGTAACTACAGATTTAAATGGTAGGTTTTTCAAAACATTAACTAAATTATTATCTTGTACCTGATTCGATAGTTTGGGGCGACCACTTTCAGCTCTTCTCTCAAAGGAGTGTGTTTCCTGCCATTTTTTTAAACAAAATGAATAGTACTCTTTGTGATGTTAAGCTCTTCCGCCACATCCCTTTTTGGCGAACCTTTCTGCTCAATATAATGAATAATTATACTTTTTGATCCAAAGTAAAGTTTGGCAGTTTTTAGTTTTTAGACACTAACATGGACACCGGTTTCTTTATTAGGTTTTTTAACAGCGCTTGTGCTGTCTTCTGCAATCATATTTAACCAATCGGCAGATGTATGTTGAACATAACTGATCTGGAACTTTTGTTGCAACTAGTGGTGCCCCTCAAGGTAGTAATCTAGCCCCATTATTATTTTCTCTTAATATCAACGACCTAGCACCATTGTTAAAAAGCGAAAAACTTTTATTTGCAGATGACCTAAAAATATTCAGAGTAATTAGATCCCAAGAAGACTGCCAGTTACTTCAGGAAGATTTGGTAAAACTGGAAGGTTGGTGTTTGGAAAACAAGCTACCACTAAATGTAGATAAATGTAAAGTAATGACCATAACTCTAAAAAGAAACAAAATTTTGATGGACTACACAATTCATGGAAATATTTTAGAGCGAGTGGACAACTATAGAGATTTGGGAATAAATGTTGACTCCAAACTTTCCTTCAACACGCATATTCATAATATTCGTAAGTCATCCCTATTATCAGAACGTGCAAACATTTTACTAATGTAGAACCAATTAAGGTTCTATACTTTGCATTTGTAAGATCGAGGCTAGAATATGGATCGCTTATCTGGAATCCTATTTTTGGGGAATATATAAATGCTCTCGAGGGTATTCAAAGAAAATTTTTAAAATATCTGGCCTTTAAAACTAGTGGCAAGTACCCTGAATGGGGAAGCGATCACCTATCTCTTTTAAAAAAATTTAATTTGCCATCGCTGGAACAAAGAAGGTCCTACCTTGCACTGAAGTTTTTATTCAAGTTGTGTAGAAATGAGGTGGACTGCAAGGAACTTATAAGTAAGTTGGACTTTCGAGTTCCAAATAAGAACACAAGATCCCATTCATTATTTTATCTTGCGAGGGCTGCCAACAACCAGATAAGAAGATCGCCCATCTACACAATGTGCAGCCAATACAACAAACTTTCTAATGAACTAGATATATTTCAAATGAGTGCCGCACAATATTTGAAAGTGATTGGGACTTTAATATTTAATAATTTAATGACTTATAATGAGAGCTAAGTTGTATTTTATTCATTATTTGTTGTTTGTTTACTTAATTGTTAAAATAATGTTAAATGTCTTATAAATGGATGCCTGTTAGACGTTGAATAAATAAATAAATAAAAAAAAAATCATATTCAGTAAAAGGTGGCATGAGCCTATTTTACGAAAGGGAAAAAGAATTGGCCAAGATTTAATGGCCGTTACTGTACTTATGAAACTTTCTGTAAAGTTACAATAAGATGTCCCATTTATAAGTTGCTTGAGGTTATCTCAAGAATCACATTTATAAAAATTTACGAAGTACAGTTCGAAAAAATAACATATTTAAATTTGAGAATATTTACCCAAAACTAATTTATTTATGAGCTACAGCCTTTCAAAACTTGAAATAATCTTCGACGCTTGATTTATTCTCTGTATTTTGTGGTAGGATTTGTATCATAGTTACCATTTGTAAGTATAAAAACTAAAGATGATTTGGATTCGTGATCCGATAACTAGGAATCGATTACCTGTATTTGATTCCTTTTTTCCTTAAATAAATCGTGATTCGTATTGGTAATATGATTCGTTAACGAGGATCCGGATGCGTAAATCGATTCCTTTTTTGAAGCTTTGGAAAATATGTTAAAAAATAAAACGCTTACTGGCCGAAAATTATATTTTAATTTTATTGGTGTTTAATCTTGTAGAGTAGATGCTGTAAAAATACATACAAAAGGCGACAGCTCCTCTCAACCTCCTCAATGAACAAGAAGAGAAAGCATTTTAGTGACAGGGATCATAATTAAATACAGTCCAGTAAATGTAGGGACAAAGCTGTAAATAAATCTGTATAGTTTTCCCTTGTGGCGCAATTCTTAGGTCTTTGGGGATGCTTTCGAGCGATAAAAGTTTATCAACATTAACAGGTGGGAAAGGGCTGAAAATGGCCCCCAATGCCCGAAAAATGGGTTTCCCACTTATATCTGCCAAAATATGCGAATTGGAGAATTTTTGTTAGGACAAAAAATGAAGATCGCCTTGTGATCTACAAAAATGGTTTTCGTAGTTTTTTTCGAAAAATCGATAGTTTTCGAGATAACGGGACCCAAATGTCCTCTCATTTCAGCTGCCGCTCTACCGCTAGATTGCCGCTATCGTCATGGATTTACTTATAAGCGGGCGAACGAATTGTTCCATTACTCGGACAATAATGTACGTTTTGTAATCATTCAAAGTTCATCGGAATGGAAAAACCTTACCTATCATTGCATATGAGTTTGAGTTCATTGTGATTTTTTTAGAACATTAAAAAAAGCGGACAAAGTTTTTTTTTGACAATGTTTTGAGAGTATTTCATTAATTAATTGATGTTTTTTGAAAAAATGGTTTGTTAATATATTTTCTTTTATTAAAATGAGACCTTAGCAGGTGTTTAATGATCCCAGAAAATTTTCTTCACCATCTTTCTTGAGTTTTGATAAAAAATTGTTTTGCCCATCTGCATTTTTAGTCTACTTCCACATCTATTCAGTGTGGAATTTTATGGATTTTTCGACGGCCGTTTTTGCGAAAAATATTGGTGTTGTGAAAATAATCGTTTAGACCAGGGGTTTCCAAACTACGGCCCGAGGGCCACATCCGGCCCGCAGACAGATTTTGTCCGGCCCGCGGAGAGCTAGCATACTTAAAAACTCCTTTTAGAGAACAAACAATTTTTATAGCAAATTAAATTTAGTTTACTGAAGTATTCTAATTTTATGTTGAATAATTATTAATATGACATCTACATTGATATGGTCATGGGCTAACTCCGCTAACTCATAACATTCTTGTAGGCTTATTGTTATTGTTTTTGTGATAAGTTGGATAAAGAAACACAGAATTGAAATGAGTAAAGACATGTATAATATGCAGAAAATTTAACTTCAGTATATAATAACTAACAAATTATTGAATTGAATCCAACTAACATTTTATACATTTTAAATAATCACATAACTTATAACAAACATAATGACATATGAAATACTAATGAGATTTATGTAATTGAGATTTTCCACTGACAATAGTTTGTAGTTGTGGACTAATTTTATTTGAACCAATTATTAAAAGAGATTTAAGATGCTCATCAGTTAATTTCGATCTGTAAACATTTTTTGTGTATTTCATTTTGGAGAAGGTTTTCTCACACAAATAAGTAGTACCAAAAACAGAAAACAGACCACGAGCAAATTTATGCAAATTATCAAATTGTGTCAGTGGAAGACTCTTATAAAATTCCATCAAAGATGAGTTTTGATATTTGTTCTTAATTATATCACTGCATTGTAGATGAATCATTTCCATTTGAAGTTCCGGGGCTAGTGTTTCAATGTCAGTATCAAAAGGATTCTGAAAAATCTTAATTTGATTCGCAATGGCATCAAAGTCCGAGAAACGAGTATCAAAATTTATCTTCAAAGCACTCAAAGTTTCGATTGCAAAATCGATTGGAAACTGAGTCTCAGAGTAGTTGTGATTGAAACAGTCTCAATTTCTTCCGGAATGATTTAATATTAGTGTATAAATCAGGAAGATGCTGGTTTTCTCCTTGCAATCCCAAATTCAGTTCGTTCACATGTTTTGTCAAATCAACATAGAATGCTAACTTCCACAGCCATGCGTTGTTTTGTAATTCAGTAAGAGGGTGATGCTTTTCATTCAAAAAAATGTCGATCACTGCTCGAAGTTCAAAAAAGCGCTGAAGGACTTTCCCACAACTAAGCCAGCGTACGGCAGTATGATAAGGTAAGTCAGTTTCTCCAATCTCTTCAATAAATTGTCGGAATTGTCGGTGATTCAGCCCAAAAGATCTGATAAAATTAACAGTTGATATGACTGGTATCAGAACGTCAGACATATCCAAGCATTTTCCGCACAAAGACTGTTGATGAATGATACAATGTAAGACTAATGGTTTTGAACCACCGTCATTTTATACAGCCTTTGACACAAGAGCGACCACTCCTTTATCTTTCCCACTTATGTTTTTGCCTCCATCAGTTGTAATACATTTCAAGTTTTTTCATCGAAGGTTCTTTTGATTAATGTCCATTTCAACTCCTTTAAAAATATCTGTACCAGTAGTTGTGCCATGACTACTATACATATCAAGAAGTTCTTCGTGCACTTCATAGCTTTTATCTACTCCTCGAATATAAATCAACACCTGAGCAGTATCTGACAAATCCGTTGACTTATACAAGACCAAAGAAAACCACTCAAAATGTCCATTTTTGTCGAACAGTTGAGAGGATATATTTTCAGCGATGTTTTCTACCCTTCGAGCCACAGTGTTTGCTGACAGTTCTTAATAAATTTACCTTTTCAGGGCACATTTCTTCGGCTACTGAAATTATGCATTCTTTGATCATTTCTCCATCGGTGAATGGTTTTCCACGTTTTGCAATTTCAAGAGCCACATGAAAGCTGGCACGAGTTGCAGCCTCTTATTCAGTTTTGAGTTTTGTAAATGAAGATTGCTGCGATTTCAATCCGCGCTGCATAGCATCGAATTTTTCTGTCCGCAAACTTCCTGTATATTTTGAGTAATTTTGAAAATGTTTTGTTTCATAATGACGTTTAATCAGTTTAATGTTATATTCTTTGAGAACGGCTATGCTTTCATTGCAAATCAAACATAGCGCCTTGTAACTGGACTCAATTACGAAATACTGAATGTTCCACTGATCTTTGAATTTTCTGCATTCACTATCAATTTTTCGCTTCTTTTCCATACTACTAATTCACACACAAAAGCAACAATTCAAATCAAAATACTGTTATAAAGATGTCTTAAACTTAAACACGCACAAACACGTTTTAAGGAGATATGCAATATTTTATTTAACAACAGTGTCATAGGAACTGACTTGTGGTTGCGCCACTAGCCTTCTTATATATTCCAATTACTGCCATCTAGAAGTGAGTGGAAGACACCAGAACTTTCTCGAACCAACGAGATTATTCTGTACGTGTTATTAGCGCCATCTGTTAGCGATAGAAGGTACTACCTATTTCCGCTTGTGTCCACCAGATGTCGTGTCACATTACTCCTCATGGCTCGTACTCTACTACTAATCTAGAAATTACAGATAATGACAGGAAAATTAATAATATGCAGTGTTGCCGTTTTGCGGACTTTAGTCCGATTTGCAGCCCTTTTTAAACGTTGTGTACTTTTTCGGACTTTTTTTTTTCATCAGTGGACTATTTCACTTCTTACCACCGGCAACAATGATAATATGGTTTTGGCCCTCGGAACTTACTGGAGTAATCAGTATGGCCCTAAGGCTGGAAAGTTTGGAGACCCCTGGTTTAGACCATTTTTGTAGATTTTGAGATGACCTTCATTTTTTGTCTGAACAAAAATTCTCTTATTCGTATATTTTGGCAGTTATTCGCGGAAAACTTATTTTTGGGATTTTGGGGCGCCATTTTCAGCGGGTTCCTACGTCGGAATCGTGATAAACTTTTTCTCGCTCGAAAGCATCCACGAAGACCTAAGAATTGCGCCACAATTGAAAACAGATGATACAGATTTACTTACAGCTTTGGGTACTTTCAGGTCTTCAGTTACTGGACTAATAATAAGAGTTGATTTGGAATTTTTTTATTCTTTTATATTCAACAACTGTTCATTGTGTGATGATGATGAGTCGGTGTGCATGGTTCACCTTATAACCTAAAAGGTTAACCTGTTAAAATGAATATTTATTTGTTTTTATTGTGGTTATGAATGGTAAATCCGCAATGGATTAATTGCATTAGGAGAAACACCCAATAATCCAAAAACAAATAGTTTTGTGGAAAAACTGTTTGAGGTTTACTTGGTAAACACAGACAGGTAGTATGTATAAAAATTATAAATAATTATTTTTATACTCTAAATATGCTATAAATAAATATTTACCACAGTGGTATTGCAAAAGAATATATACAGGGTGTCCGGGGAAATCTATCACCATAATCCAAAAGTTATTGTTTGGTGTGCAGTAGGATCATTTGACATTATTGTTTAATTTTTTTTTTAATTATATAAATAACCGTTCCCTTAGAGTGACGTCCGAGCGTTACGTCAATATGCTAGAGTCGTTTTTTATTCCTGATTTTGAAAAAAGGGGATTACTAAATAATTTGTTATTTTTCCAGTAAGATGGACCAAAAGCACATACCTCTAAAGTTTTGCGAAAAGTTTGAGAATTTAAATTGGTCTACAAGGTCCCCGGAATCTTTTCTGTGAAGCTATTTAAAAGCGAAGAAGTCCGGCGAATAGATCAGGTTTTGCTTCATCGTGTCATGAATCACTTCTTGTCCAACCTTAAAAAATGTATTAAAGCTGATGGCAGTGACGTAGCTATCGGAGGGCTAGGGGATGCAGTGCACCGGGGTCCCACGCTCATGGAGGCCCCTTGCTTTCTTAAGCAACTTTCAAAAAAGTTAAACAATAATACAGTCGCTACAAAATAAAAAGTAGAATATAACTTGGTATAAAATAATCGAAACATTAGAATAATAACCAGGAAATTATTGGGTTTCCAAATAGAACTTTATTTTATTGAGCGCGTTATTAATTATAAGTATGACAGTACAGGGTGTCCTATTTTCGTGTGTTTTACGGGGTTTTTCGCTTATGAGTGAAGTTACAAAGATGCGGTTTTCGCGACACCGTGCTACTTTTTTGTCAAACGAAAGATGCCGCAAATAGATTTGTCCTAGCCCCCTTAGTTTCTTCGCTACAGGGTGATTTTAAAAAAATTGTATTTTCGGTTACCCCTCGTATCTCAGGTATCTGATAACTTATCGAAAAGATAAAAACGGACCCTTATAGAACTTTTTACGCATAATACAGTGGCGTACTTGAAATTTTTCTCGGATTTACTTTCTTTGAGATATTAGCCCAAGTTGAACTTTTTTAAATGGAACACCCCGTATATTTTTTCGTCATATTATTTTTCACACTGATAGCTTTCTACAAATATAATATAGTCGAAACATATTTTTATAAACAGCATGAAAACATGAAATTATTTACTTTTTAACATAGGCGGCTTTGGTTTAAATTAATGACAGTAAAATTAATCAACGTCAAATGATTGCTATTGAATTTTTTAACGGTAGTTCCTAGATTATCGTCATCATTTATCTAAAAAATATGGCACAAAACCAAAATTTTGAACTTTTTGTAAAGTATGATATGAATAGATGTTTCATATTATCCAACGAAGACGTCGCGTCGATGAGGCGGCGAAGCTTTATCTAAATAGGTACGTTAGAAGAACGAATAATATTTTGTTAAATTTGATTTTTTTTCCGACTTCTATATAGATATCCTGAAAGAAGACAGCCTGATAAGCGCATATTTCGTAAAATACAAAACAATCTAATTCAATATGGGTCATTTAATAAACCTAGGCCGAAAAATTATAGTAAAGATAATAAAGTAGCTGAAATAAATGTTTTGGCATCAGTTGAAAATACCCCAGGGACATCTTGCAGGCAAATAGAAGAAAATGTCGGAGTATCCAAAACAAAAGTCGAAAAAATATTGAAACGACATAAATCCAAACCTTACAAGTATAAACTTGTGCACAATCTTCATCCTGGCGATCCTGAGCGGAGAGTGGAGTTTTGTAACTGGTTTCTCAATATGTGTGAAAGGCAGAATAATTTTAAAAGGAAGATCATTTGGTCGGACGAAGCCCATTTTACCAGTGCGGGTATCCTCAATAGGAATAACTCAAGGTTTTGGAGCCAGGAAAATGAACACGTTATTTTTCCCAGAGAACGCCAAGTAAGGTTTGGATTTAATGTTTCTTGTTTCATTTTGAAGAATTGAATATTGTATTTACCAAGGAAATTTGAATTCTGATAGATACATACAAATCCTTTAAGAAAAGCAATTACTATTATGGAAGATATTCCCTTGGTTCAAGTAAATGACATCTATTTCCAACAAGATGGAGCTCCGGCTCACAACTCTCACGTGATACAACACTGGTTGGAACAGCACTTTCCTAATCGATTTATAGCCACGCACGGACCTATTCGATGGCCACCACGGTCTCCGGACCTCTCAGTTTTAGATTATTTTTTGTGGGGATATTTAGAAGGTAAAATATACTCGAGGAGGTATGAAACAATTGAGGAATTAAGAGAGGCCACGAAAAATGCCTTTAAAGAGTTGCGAGCCCGCTCTTTCATATTTGAAAATGCTTTAAAAAGACTACAGACGCTAAGCCAACCATGCATAAGACATCAGGGTCACCAATTCGAACATTATTTATAAAATTAGTAGTTAAGTTTGTCTTTTAAGGCTAAGAACAATTCTAGCGTAAAATTATTATTTTTATCCATTAGGTTGTCTCGTTAATAAATGTTTATATTACTAGATTATTTTTTGGTGTGAGAAGGCATTTGACGTTGATTAATTTGACTGTCATTAATTTAAACCAAGGCCGCCTATGTTAAAAAGTAAATAATTGCATGTTTTCATGCTGTCAATGAAAATAAGTTTCGACTATATTATATTTTTAAAAAGCTCTCAATGTGGCAAATAATATGACGAAAAAATATACGGGGTGTACCATTTAAAAAAGTGAAACTTTGGCTAATATCTCAAAGAAAGTAAATCCGAGAAAAATTTCAAGTACGCCACTGTATTCTGCGTAAAAAGTTCTATAAGGTCCCGTTTTTATCTTTTTGATAAGTTATCAGATACCTGAGATACGAGGGGTAACCGAAAATACAACTTTTTTAAAATCACCCTGTAGCGAAGAAATAAGGGGGCTAGGACAAATCTGTTTGCGGCATCTTTCGTTTGACAAAAAAGAAGCACGGTGTCGCGAAAACCGCATTTTTGTAACTTCACTCATAAGCGACCCCGTAGATCACACGAAAATAGGACACCCTGGAATATCTCAAATTTGCTTTAGTACGAATTCCAAAGTGAAATGCAATTTTACTTCCCTACAAAACATCTTTAATCAGAGTTACGCTTTCAATTTTTTTTTATCTAGTCTTAACTCATTGCACTTTGAATGTCATAGATTAAGTTTTATTTCACGTATTTACTTTATTAGAAATCAATTGTAATCATAATCCTAATCATATTGTAAATCATTTATTTTATTATTTATTTGGGCAAACTATGTGCAAATTTTGAGATTACGTTAAGCTTTACGTTTAGTGCTACGTAATGTTGACATATACGATATCCTTCTTGCAAAGTAGGTTTTTTTAGTCTTTGCTATAATTTGTGTTATTTTTATTTAAATATTATCTACTACATTACACTGCACTATAGCTGACGATAAATTAAGTAGCTCTGCACCTTTTAAGGATTTATATTTTATCCAGTACAGATAGGGCCCCAGTTACGCCACTGGCTGATGGCGTTCACTTAAAAAACGTAATTTTTTTAAGTTAGTATAAGTCTTTTGTTACAGTAAATCTTAAAAAGTAAATTGTATATAAGGGTAATAAAATGTTTGTTTTATTATGTTTTAACAATTTTTGAAGCTCTTAAAATGGGTAGTCTATTCTGGAGAACCCTGTATTAGTTGAAATATATATATATATATATATATATATATATATATATATATATATATATATATATATATATATATATATATATATATATATATATATATATAAATTTACGAATATAAATGACAAGAATTAAAACATAATTCAAATAAAAATATTATCCGCCCAATTAAATTTCATACCAAAAATAATACCCGGTCTTCCCCGTATTTACACGGTATAAAAAAATACCTTTTATTTAATCATAAATCCTTGGATGATGAATGATGAGTAGGTGTGGTTTACCTTCTGACCTTATAAAATGAACAAATACTTACTTTAGTAAAATTATCTTATTAAATAAATATAAAAATTGACGCAATAAATTATTGTCTCCTACTCCCTATTGTGCAGGTGCAAAACTCCAAGAATTCGTAAAAAAATTATTTGCGATAAAAGTATTTTGCTAGAAAAAACGGATAAGTAAAAAAAGTAGGAAAGGGAAAACTCTGGCGGGCTGTAGGTTCCACAGTCTAGACACACCATGGATGAAGAAGCAAACAAAGTGAAAAGTTCGGAGCCTCTCCAGAAGAACTGTAGAGGGATGCATACGTCTTGCTGTTCTAGCACCTGCTAGAAAAGAAATTATCAATGACCCCAGGCATACAGAAAAGCTTCTTTCTCTTGCCAATTTACACTGTGGAACCTACTACTCGCAGAGATTTTCCAATCTTCTCCACGTAGTCAAATATTTCGGTATTAATAAACTACCTCTTACTACACATGGAACACCCACGGTACACTAGGACTGTCCCAAGATTAAAAAGACTTATACTGACTAATTCTTCCAAACAGAAGCCATAAAAATACCTGTAAAACGCGTCAGATTCCCTACAGCCGCAGCCTGTCGGTGGGCAAGAGAAGAAGCTTGCCTGTAATGTTATCTTTTTTACATTGCTTAAAGAATCATTTTGACACTATTTTACAAAGTATAATCCTACTTATAAGGTGTCCAACAAACCCCCGCTTCGAGCATACATCTACATAGAGGCAGCTTTTGCGCTTGACAGTGCCAATAGCAATAGAGTGCGAGACAGAGAAAGCGCCTACAAATCTAACCCCTTCTCCGTACTGACTGATTGGCGGGCTATATACCCCTCTCCGACGACCAACCAGCACGTGGAACGAGGGTGTTACAAGGAAGTTTAAAGGTCTATGAAAGCCCAATGCTATGGCCTATTCGATCGAAAAATGTCCAGCCCAGTATGAAAATAACTGTCAAAGTTGGCCCCGCCGATTCTGCGCAATAGCAAAATCCACGAAATAATTTAATGTGTTCCCTACTTACACATTTTATGTATAGTAAGGCAACACATTATACTTTTATGAGAGCCGTAGTACCGTTTTTGGTCTTAGGTTGTCTAAGGTTTATGGTGCAAGGGCGCGCGCAGCGCCTATGAAACTATATCCGCGCTGTATCGTCAACCGTCGTCGTCTCATCATTCGTCATTTTCGTTGTGGTTTGTGCCCTTTGCACTGTATTAGTTGTGGTTAGTTGTGGTTGCAGAAGTTTTTTGGATTGATAAAAACCTTTTTATTTTAGTGATTAGTGATTATTAAATTGTGACTATAATTTTGTGTTTATTGTTTGTTACTTAGAATATCGTAACAAAATGATTAGAGGTAGTATGGTTTTGTCTTGCAAATACAAGAGTAACATACCCGGCATTTTTTACTTTAGGTAAGTATTTCTTATATTTAAATTAGGTGCTTCTTATGAGACGTAAGCTTAAGTAAAAGAAAAAATAATAATATATCAGTTATGAATAATAGAATAATGAAAATTTTATAGGAAATAGCAGTGAGAAAAGTAAGATCTTAAATATCTTTTAGATGATTTCCTCCATATTTGTGTATTTCTGTGGATTATTAAAAAGAAATAAGGTTTACATTTAGGTACTTTTATTTTATTTAATAATTTAGTACATTCTATTAAAGGATCAAAATTATTAATTACTGGGCAGACCAGGCAAATTTTAATATATACAGATCCCTTTAATTGAATGAAAGAAAGTACAATTTTATGTTAAAGGTCCTTTTTGCTTTTTCTGTATTTGTTTAAAAAGAAATTCGATTTTTGGTTTCTTAAACTTACATTATCAACTTTTTAAGCTCGACATACTGTAGACACATAATATTTAACGGATACTGTTACAATGGACACCTAGGTACCAAAGGTTACTAAACATTTTTAACCACTGTTATTCTGTCTCATGAATGTTTGTTATTGGTAAAAAGTATGTGCCTAAAAAGCAGTTATAAAAATTTTTACTTTTTAATATACACGCAGAATCTTAGGATTAGATTAAACTCATTTACACTATCTTGCCCTTCTTTTATCACCAAATTGGTACATGAAACTGAAATTAATCATACAACGTTTGAAATTTATTTTAAAAAATTGTGTTTTTATTTATTTACAAAGATTTTTGGTAAAAATACAAAACTCACAAAAATATCGACCATTTAAATAGAAGGCTTTTTTCCATATTATATCAGATGATATAAAATCCAATATTACACAATAATTTTAAATATTCTATGGTAGTATCGTGTAATAACCAACAATTTTGTGCAAAAAATTAAAAAAAAAAACAGTGGATGCCTTAATTTGACATTTGATGATGTCAACTATATAGATAGTAACAAAGAATTATGGAAGTCCGGCTCTGATCTACTATTTATTGCGCAAACTCCGCTGGGCCAATCTCCCTATTCCCGCTGCCCTGCACGCCTGGAAAATTTTGTTTTACAGTATTGGGCTTCCATACACCTTTAAACTTCCTTGGAGTTTTAGAAAATGTATTGCCAATAACGACTGAGCGGTAAATAATTTTCTTGGAAGTTTAATTCTGAAGATATTGACTTAAAAGTGAAAATTGTAGATTTTTATTATATATTTGCTTTAATTTTGACATTTTTTAAGTATGACATTAGTAGTTAATTTACCCAGTTTATAAGAAATACAAAAATCATTTTTGTTGGTACGCCTAATCTTCACATTATCGAATTGCTTTCCTTTGTTTTTTTTTTTTAGATTTTTTAATGCTGGCTAACAGGTTTCTAATTTAGAATTACCATCCTAATTTTAAATTTATCTATTAAATCTTAATTTATAATTTATTATCTGTCGACTATCTTAAAAAATGATCAGGAAAATAAACAATATTGCAGAGAATTAAAAATGCAATAAAACCTGCAAAATTACGTTATTAGTTGTTAAATACACAGTCATAATAATAAAAAAACATGAAGATATATTATGTTAAGCATCCCACGCATAGCTTTTACGACCTATGTACAAAATTGTATTCTTCCTTATTTTGGTTTGTTAAAGATAATGTAAAACTCATTTGTTTTCTTAAACCTAGACAAAGACAGATAGAATTATTTATACAGGGTCATTTAAATTAAGTGTCCTTTACCATAAGCAACTTTGTTATGAGTCAAAACACAAAGTTGTTTTTACGCCTTTTACCCTGTGGAAAAAGCTTGATAGAAAATGTAAGGTTCCAATAAGAATTATAGTAGGTCTATGTGGATCAAAAAACGTCCAGATAAAAATTCTATCATAACGTCACGTTTCCCGTGCTTGTTGAAGCCTTTTCTTCAATGGGCTGTGAATTTAACATTTCCTCCAAGTCGGTTTCAGTCAAATCTTCATCTTGAGATTCAAGCAACTTTTGAATGTCACTTAATTCTATTTGTTCGAACCCTAATAGGACGAGATATTCCGTTCGCAATGTCGGCTATTAGTCCGTTTGACGATGCGTTTACAATTTCGATATTCGCTTGGATACCTACATATTGGAATTATTTATATCAATGTGTATGTCTCGATGTACCGATTAGATCCGCGAATAAAGAAATCTTTAGCCGCGAATAAAGGAATTGGGTCGCATTTTTTTAATCTGCAAATACTTTTTTTTGCTTTTCTTTTCATTTTTTTATCATAATCCCATCGAAAACTATACAAAAATCATGAATCCATTATTTTTTTCGTCAATCTATGAGCATCCGAAATTGCTGTCTCAAAAACACAATAGTTTATCAGACCTTCCAATTAAACCTCGTATTTTATATGGACCTATCAGGATTTTTCCATAGGTGAAGAATAGAGAATGCAACAACTAACAATCATGTTTTCGAGTTTGATGTAGTTTTATAACATTTTTTTAAATGAAACACCCAGTATGCATTTTTTTAAACGAGACACCTATCGACCTATCACAAGACATCCCACGCCATGTATAGTTTGTCTCAAAGTATATCGTCATGGCTTTTGACGGACCATACCCCAATAGACCTTTAACGATTTTATTACCTATTGTTATAGGGTAAACCCATTTGTTCATAAGGGCAGGGATGGGCCAGGTATTTCTTGAGTATTAACCATTAGGCATATAAATATTTTATCTAATATTTTATTGGCAGTGTTGAATAACCGTTTTTACTGTGCGTTTCGAAAAAGTTGTTTTACGAAAATATACTTAACTATGTCGCGTCGAAATCATTTGTCATTAGTCATTTGATGCAAAACAGGTTGTGAAAAATGTGTATGAGACTTTAATCAGTAGAGGTCTAATTAAACAAGAAGCTTTAAAAGAAACCTGTCTACTTACAAAAACTCCAATATTATCGATAAGGGATATTATTATTAGTGAAGAATTGAAGAAAAGAAAAAACGTAGTGATTTTCAATCTCACCGTATAGACAATAGTGATCAGGACTTAATAAGAAGAAAAATATATTGTCTTTATAAAAGCGGAGTTATTCCTACCTTGGATAAACTGAAAAAGAAGCTAGACGAAGACGAAACCAATATAAATATTAGCCGTGCCACCCTCCATAGAATTGTTTGTAAAATGGGATTTAAATACCGCAAAATAGATAAAAGACAAGTAGTAATGGAATCGCACAGATTACGCACTTGGAGATTTAATTACCTTCAAGAAATTAAAAGATATAGGTTAGAAAACAGATCCATAATTAACCTTGATGAAACATAGTTCGATACGCACGACACAGTATCCAAAGGATGGGTTAATTTCAGTCAAAACTGTCAGACGAAAGCACCTTTAGATAAAGGAAAACGCATTACCATAATACACGCTGGTTCAGAAGACGGATTTGTCCCAAACTGCTTGCTAATATTTGCAAAGAATATTAAGGATTCTAGCTTCGATTGTCATGAGGATACAAGTGCAGAACTTTTTGAAAACTTGTTTCAAAATTATCTTTAAAAAAATATTCCAAACAACAGTGTTATTGTCATGGATAACGCAAGCTACCACAGCCGTCTGCTACACAAAGCACCAGCTTCATCAAGTTCAAAAATTGAAATCCAGGAATATTTGTTAGAAAATGATATTTATTTTGAATTCAATTACAAAAAAACGCAACTTTTGGAAGTCCTAAATTCATATGCAATTAAAAAACAATATGTATGTGATAATTTGGCTGAACAGGCTGGGCATACTGTCTTACGGCTTCCTCCGTATCACTGTATGTTTAACCCCATAGAATAAAGATCAGAGCAGAAAATGTTACACATACTTTAAGTTCCAGTGTTATAAATTTGATAAAAAATGTAATTACTAACATACCAGTTGAGAGCTGGAAAAATTTACCCCAGCACATTATAAAAATTGAGGACTCTTTCATTTCTATCCAAAACAACATAAATCCTATTGTAATTAATCTCAATGATGACTCTGATAGTGAAACAGAATTAGATTTAGATATTTAGATTAAAAATGTAATTATGTATAGATAATGCAGTTGTAAATTTATTAAAACTGCATATATTTAATTTCTTAATGTAATTTTAAGATTATACTTACCTAAATATACAATAAATTATAAATCATTATATTATTAAAGTCCGTCCCTAATGTTCTGTTCTTTAATACCTACCGATCCGCCAGTTTCATTGCTGTCGGCAGTCGGCAGGTATAATCCATAAAGGAAGGCAATAGCTAACACGGTATACTTTAAGACAGACTATAAACAAGGCTAGTGATACTTAGCAGAACCGCCGCCAGAAAAAAATGTAGAGGCGGTCAAAAAGTTAAGGTTAATTTACCAGCCCAGGATTAATTGAATTAAAAACACAAGTAAAAATACCACAACTTTAATTTCTAAATAATAATCATATTCATTTAAATTCCTAGGCGATATTGTAAAATTTAAGGATTTAGACGAAAATTGTTTTATTTTAACCCAGGAGGAGTCGACGGACCTCCCCTGACCTCCCCACCGGCGGCCATGATACTTAGTTCGTTAAAGCGTTTAATAGCAACAGACAAAACTTTAATATTTGAGAAAAATCTTGTTTTAGTTATATAACAAAACAAAAAAATGCTTGTTACTAAGGATTTTTGCAATGCAATAAAGTGACTGTGTTAATCCTAGTAAAATAAATTTAACAGATTAAATAAACGAAACGTTAAATTAATCTAGACCGTGGATTATTTTCGTCATTTTAAAGGAAGTTTTTTAACTAGCTTCAAATTCTATTCGCTGTTAAAGTAAGCGAAAGGGATAGTAAATTATATACGCCGCATGCATATATTTTTTTATTGACTAAAAATTATCCTTTATAGAGAAGATCGAACGCTGTTAGAACAACACCGATACGTTACGGTTTTATATCAGTTTGCCATATGAGACCGTGACGTATCGGTGTTGTTCTTACAGCGTTCGATCTCTACCTAAATGATGCTGCTGACAAATATTTTTTGTATACGAAATATTATAACAGCGTTACAAGCATTTAAAATTTAAATATAAAACTTTCTCGCAAAATCGGTATCCACGTCACAACACACTAACCACACATATTCATAATGCCTGATCGACAGAGGCCACCGGGGCTAAGTTCCAATATTACACCCCGGACAAAAGCGGACTGAATAGACTAGCAAGCGGAACTAATTTGTGTATTGTAACACATTTGATTTTCAATCGGTGGATAAGTACCATTATTATTTATTTATTAAAAAAGTAAACTACTCTATTCCGTTTATTTTTGTTTAACAAAAACACATTAACAAGAGACGTATTGCATTTGTTTAAAAGGTCAGTAATAGGGTTCATGATTTCTCGAGCTTATCAATTTCTCGGGTCTCGAGAATTCTCGAGGCTAATTTCTCGGGTCTTCTCGGGTTGTCGAGAAATTTACAAATTGCGTGTAATACACTTTGTAAACCGTCTGAACTCAGCTAGAGTCAAAACACTAATGAGCGTGTGTGTATTACAGTGTTGCCAACCAAGCTCGCTGAAAATTCCCAGTTTTTCCGTGAAAAAATCCCTAGATCAAAATTAAATAGAAAATAATTTACGAAATGACTTTATTGTCAGAAAAGTTCAAAAAATACATAAAAATAAAATCTCATGGTAACAATGGACATAGATAGCAAAATGAATTAACAAAAATTAAAGTTTCTAAACAAAAAAAAAACAATTCTAAAAATTCTTAAAATCAATCTTTTTTTTATAAAGATTTTCCTTTTTCATAGGACTTAAATGCTTTTCATTTAATGAATAATTTTGGCAGCAGTTTTCACTAGAAAGACGAATTAAACACGCTGTATTTAATGCCCCACTGGATAATTAATTTCGCTTTTTATTTTTAACGTCGGTAACGACTGAAAATACTCGCTGAGTTTCGGCATTACTGTGGGGCAACAAATACACGAACTTGACATTTCTTTGTTCCCTTAGTATTTTGTGGGCAACAACCACAAAATACGAAAGGGCAACAACATGCAGAGAGATGCTAAGTAGCAGTTGATCTGTAATTCCCCGAAACCCGATACCACAAATTAACCCGTATTAGATTAATCAGCGCAACAAGAAGCAATTTTTGAAAAGATACAATGGTCAAACCCTAACCCTGGGTATAAGGATTTAATAGGTACTTGTCATTAGTAGTCCATTTAATATTAAAATTAATAAATTGACTGAAATTCTATAAATTGAACTGAAAACAATCCAAAGTTGAAAATTCCCTAGATATTAGATAAAATTCCCTTTTTCCTTATTGTAGGAAAAAATCCCTAGAACTAGGGAATAATTTTCTAGGTTGGCATTACTGGTGTATTACCTAATGTATTGTATTATGTATAAAACGACGCCGTCAGAGCGTTTGCGGCGCGATCGGCGCGATCAAAGGGTACCACTGCGCTTTGGCCCGTGCCGCCCCGCCGCCGCGTGTTTAAAACAAACGGCAAACGCCAATAGTTCTATTTTATAATTTCATAGACTCAAATATGATTTCTCGAGTTTTCTCGAGCTTGATTTCCCGGGAACAAAGCCCAACGATTTCTCGGGAATTCTCGAGCCGAGAATTCCCGGGAATGAACCCTAGTCAGTAACTATGGTTACAGTAACAAAAAATGCATTGGTTCAAAAAATCGGTAATCCTGAATATTTACCAGCAATTTTTCTCAAACAATAATAATGAAGAGTTTTAAGAGCTTTAACCTGTTTTTTGTGAATGTGTTACTTTTTTGTTGTAATTGCGATGGATTTTGACAGTGTTATTACCCTCTACATTTATCATGTTCCATACTTAATTGACATTCAACCGATTTATCTTAATTCGGAATAAAGGAAGGCGATGAGTTGACTTATTTTGGCCCTAAAATGGTCATTTTTCCTGCCGATTCTTTAGTTGTTAAGTGAGATAACTGTATTTCAGTTTTCTTAATTGACACTTTGGCATCAAAACAGCCTAAATAAAATAAAACAATAGTTTGGCAAAAAGCTGATAACCTCTTTGGTAGATTGGCCTGGTAAAAAAAATATATTTTGGGATTTACGAAAAAAAGCTGATTCTTTACCTCATTTCCCAAAGAAAATCACAACGCAAGAAAGATGGTGAATGAAATTTTCTGGGATCATTAAACACTTGCTAAGGTCTCATTATAAAATAGAAATGGTAGTAACAAACCATTTTTTTTTAAATATCAATAAACTAATTAGATAATCCCAAAATTTTATGAAAAAAAACTTTGACCCCTTTTTTTAATATTCTAGAAAAATTAGAATGGACCCAAACCATATGCAATGATAGGTACGGGTTTTCCTATTACGATGAACTTTGAATGATTAAAAAATGTACATTATTGCCCGAGTAATGGAACAATTCGTCCGCGCGCTTATAAGTGAATCCCAAGGAAGTTTAAAGGTGTATGGAAGCCCAATACTGTAGAACAAAATTGTCCAGGCGTGCAGGGCAGCGGGAATAGAGGGGTTGGCCCCGCATAATTTGCGCAATGAATAGTAGGTAAGGGCCGGATTTCCATAATTCTTTGTTACTATCTATAAAATTGACATCATCAAATGTCAAATTCCAACATTCTCTGTTTTTTTTTTTATTTTTTGCACAAAATTGTTGGTTATTAAAGGATACTACTATAGAATATTTAAAATTATTGTGTAATATTAGATTTTATATCATCTGATATAACATGGAAAGAATAGATGGCTTTACTGCCTTCTATTTAAATGGTCGATATTTTTCGAAGTTTTGTATTTTTACCAAAAATCTTAGTAAATAAATAAAAACACGATTTTTTAAAATAAATTTCAAACATTGTATGATAGTATTATGTACTTATCGCCAATTTTGTGATAAAAGAAGGGAATGATAGTGTAAATGAGTTTAATCTAATCCTAAGATTCTGGTTGTACATTAAAAACTGAAAATTTTTATAACTGCTTTTTAGGCATATACTTTTCACTAATAACAAACATTCATGAGACAGAATAACAGTGGTTAAAAATGTTTAGTAACCTTTGGTACCTGAGTATCCATTGTAACAGTATCCGTTAAATATTATGTATGTACAGTATGTCGAGCTTAAAAAGTTGATAATGCAAGATTAAGAAACCAAAAATCTAATTTATTTTTAAACAAATGGTATTGTCTCAAAAGTTGCCTCCTCTCCAATTTTGATCAAATTTGGTATATAGGGGTTTTTTGGGGCGCTGATTACAAATCTGAAAAAATATTTTTTCGGCAACGTTTCGTTTCCAAAATCTTCATCATCAAAGTTGAAAATTAAACTAACCTCATTTTCACTATATTCTCCCTTCTTTTTGTACACAATTCTTGATTTTCACACTAAAGTGGCACACGATATTTTATAAACACCTTTTAAAACCTTGAATTTTTATTTATTTTACATCTTTTTTCCATTAAATTGCGAACTTTTAAGTTCAAAGGCAGCAGCCATATTTGCTTAAAAAATAAAAGTGTAAAAAGGTGTAAAATAAACATAAAAAAAAGTTTTTAAAAGGTGTTTGTGAAATATTGTGTGCCAATTTAGTGTAAAAATCAAGAATTTTGTGCAAAAAGAAGAAGCAATAGTGTAAATAAGGTTAGTTTGATTTCCGATTTTGATGATGAATATTTCGAAAACGAAATATTGCCGAATTTTTTTTAAAGATTTTTAATCAGCGCCCCAAAAAACCGTACCAAAATTGTACTTCTATTCATTCAATTAGAGGGACCTGTTTATATTAAAATTTGCCTGGTCTGCCCAGTAATCAATGATTTTGATCCTTTAAAAGAGTGTACTAAATTATTAAATGAAATAAAAGTACCTAAATGTAAACCTTATTTCTTTTTAATAATCCACAGAAATACACAAACATTGTCATCATCTAAAAGATAGTTAAGATTGCCTTACTTTTCTCACTAATATTTCCTATGAAATTTTCAGTTTCTTTTATTCATAATTGATATATTATTATTTATTCGGTTACCTAACGTTACGTCTTATAAGAAGCACCTAATTTAAATATAAAAAATACTTACCTAAAGTTAAAAAGACGGGTATGTTACCCTTGGATTTGCAAGACAAAACCATACAACCTCTAGTTATTTTGTAACGATATTATTAATAACAAACAATAAACACAAAATAATAGTCACAATTTAATAAACACTAATCACCAAAATAAGAAGGTTTTGATCAATCCAAAAAACGGTACTCCGGATCTCATAAAATTATAATGTGTTGGCTAACTTCACACTGATTTATCAGTGTGTAAGTAGGCCATACATTAAATTATTTCGTGGAATTTTGTTATTGCGCAGAGTCGGCGGGGCCAACTCTGACAGTTATTTTCATACTGGGCTGGACATTTTTTGATCGAATATAGCATAGAATTGGGCTTCCATACACCTTTAAACTTCCTTGGTGAATCCATGAAGATAGCGGCATTCTAGCGGTAGAGCGGCAGCTGAAATGAGGGGACTTTTGGGTCGGTTATCTCCAAAACTATCGATTTTTCAAAAAAAATTATAAGGACCATTTTTGTAGACTACAAGGCGTTCTTTATTTTGTGTTTAAACAAAATTTCTTCAATTTGCATATTTTGACC